>JAPFFH010000489.1:0-275684 GCA_029030765.1 Salix suchowensis | reverse complement strand
ATATGAACAAGGTTAAAAATCTAAGGCTAATACTCATTTAAAAATGGAGCTCGTCAAGTCAGGACCAATTTGTCTGAAAATCCAAGGCTAACACCCCCTCCAAAAACCAAGTTCTATCATTTTGGGAGGAAAAGTCTATTACCCATAAATTTGAAGTCTAATACCAACTAAAAGGGATTGGATATGAACAAGGTTAAAAATCTAAGGCTAATACTCATTTAAAATGGAGTTTGTCGAGTCAAGACCAATTTGTCTGAAAATCCAAGGCTAACACCCCCTCCAAAAACCAAGTTCTATCATTTTGGGGGGAAAGTCTGTTACCGATAAATTTGAAGTCTAATACCAACTAAAAGGGATTGGATATGAACAAGTTTAGAAATCTAAGGCTAATACTCATTTAAAATGGGGCTCGTGAAGTCAGGACCAATTTGTCTGAAAATCCAAGGCTAACACCCCCTCCAAAAACCAAGTTCTATCATTTTGGGAGGAAAAGTCTATTACCCATAAATTTGAAGTCTAATACCAGCTAAAAGGAATTGGATATGAACAAGGTTAGAAATCTAAGGCTAATACTCATTTAAAATGGGGCTCGTGAAGTCAGGACCAATTTGTCTGAAAATCCAAGGCTAACACCCCCTCCAAAAACCAAGTTCTATCATTTTGGGAGGAAAAGTCTATTACCCATAAATTTGAAGTCTAATACCAACTAAAAGGGATTGGATATGAACAAGGTTAGAAATCTAAGGCTAATACTCATTTAAAATGGAGCTCGTCGAGTCAGGACCAATTTGTCCGAAAATCCAAGGCTAACACCCCCTCCAAAAACCAAGTTCTATCATTTTGGGAGGAAAAGTCTATTACCCATAAATTTGAAGTCTAATACCAACTAAAAGGGATTGGATATGAACAAGGTTAGAAATCCAAGGCTAATACTCATTTAAAATGGAGCTCGTCGAGTCAGGACCAATTTGTCTGAAAATCCAAGGCTAACACCCCCTCCAAAAACCAAGTTCTATCATTTTGGGAGGAAAAGTCTATTACCCATAAATTTGAAGTCTAATACCAACTAAAAGGGATTGGATATGAACAAGGTTAGAAATCTAAGGCTAATACTCATTTAAAATGGAGCTTGTCAAGTCAGGACCAATTTGTCTGAAAATCCAAGGCTAACACCCCCTCCAAAAACCAAGTTCTATCATTTTGGGAGGAAAAGTCTATTACCCATAAATTTGAAGTCTAATACCAACTAAAAGGGATTGCATATGAACAAGGTTAGAAATCTAAGGCTAATACTCATTTAAAATGGAGCTCGTCGAGTCAGGACCAATTTGTCTGAAAATCCAAGGCTAACACCCCCTCCAAAAACCAAGTTCTATCATTTTGGGAGGAAAAGTCTATTACCCATAAATTTGAAGTCTAATACCAACTAAAAGGGATTGGATATGAACAAGGTTAAAAATCTAAGGCTAATACTCATTTAAAATGGAGTTTGTCGAGTCATGACCAATTTGTCTGAAAATCCAAGGCTAACACCCCCTCCAAAAACCAAGTTCTATCATTTTTGGGGGGGAAAAGTCTATTACCCGATAAATTTGAAGTCTAATACCAACTAAAAGGGATTGGATATGAACAAGGTTAGAAATCTAAGGCTAATACTCATTTAAAATGGGGCTCGTCGAGTCGGGACCAATTTGTCACGAAAATCCAAGGCTAACACCCCCTCCAAAAACCAAGTTCTATCATTTTTGGGGGGAAAAGTCTATTACCCATAAATTTGAAGTCTAATACCAGCTAAAAGGAATTGGATATGAACAAGGTTAGAAATCTAAGGCTAATACTCATTTAAAAATGGGGCTCGTGAAGTCGGGACCAATTTGTCCGAAAATCCAAGGCTAACACCCCCTCCAAAAACCAAGTTCTATCATTTTGGGGGGAAAAAGTCTATTACCCATAAATTTTGAAGTCTAATACCAACTAAAAGGGATTGGATATGAACAAGGTTAGAAATCTAAGGCTAATACTCATTTAAAATGGGAGCTCGTCGAGTCGGGACCAATTTGTCAGAAAATCCAAGGCTAACACCCCCTCCAAAAACCAAGTTCTATCATTTTGGGAGGAAAAGTCTATTACCCATAAATTTGAAGTCTAATACCAACTAAAAGGGATTGGATATGAACAAGGTTAGAAATCTAAGGCTAATACTCATTTAAAATGGGAGCTTGTCAAGTCGGGACCAATTTGTCAGAAAATCCAAGGCTAACACCCCCTCCAAAAACCAAGTTCTATCATTTTTGGGAGGAAAAGTCTATTACCCATAAATTTGAAGTCTAATACCAACTAAAAGGGATTGGATATGAACAAGGTTAGAAATCTAAGGCTAATACTCATTTAAAATGGGGCTCGTGAAGTCGGGACCAATTTGTCACGAAAATCCAAGGCTAACACCCCCTCCAAAAACCAAGTTCTATCATTTTTGGGGGGAAAAAGTCTATTACCCATAAATTTGAAGTCTAATACCAACTAAAAGGGATTGGATATGAACAAGGTTAGAAATCTAAGGCTAATACTCATTTAAAATGGGGCTCGTGAAGTCGGGACCAATTTGTCCGAAAATCCAAGGCTAACACCCCCTCCAAAAACCAAGTTCTATCATTTTGGGGGGAAAAAGTCTATTACCCATAAATTTGAAGTCTAATACCAGCTAAAAGGGAATTGGATATGAACAAGGTTAGAAATCTAAGGCTAATACTCATTTAAAATGGGGCTCGTGAAGTCGGGACCAATTTGTCCCAGAAAATCCAAGGCTAACACCCCCTCCAATAACCAAGTTCTATCATTTTTGGGAGGAAAAGTCTATTACCCATAAATTTGAAGTCTAATACCAACTAAAAGGGTATTGGATATGAACAAGGTTAGAAATATAAGGCTAATACTCATTTAAAATGGGGCTCGTCAAGTCGAGGACCAATTTGTCCGAAAATCCAAGGCTAACACCCCCTCCAAAAAACCAAGTTCTATCATTTTGGGGGGGAAAAGTCTATTACCCATAAATTTGAAGTCTAATACCAACTAAAAGGGATTGGATATGAACAAGGTTATAAATCTAAGGCTAATACTCATTTAAAATGGGGCTCGTCGAGTCAGGGACCAATTTGTCCGAAAAATCCAAGGCTAACACCCCCTCCAAAAAACCAAGTTCAATCATTTTTGGGGGGAAAAGTCTATTACCCATAAATTTGAAGTCTAATACCAACTAAAAGGGGATTGGATATGAACATGGTTAGAAATCTAAGGCTAATACTCATTTAAAATGGGGCTCGTCGAGTCGGGACCAATTTGTCACGAAAATCCAAGGCTAACACCCCCTCCAAAAACCAAGTTCTATCATTTTTGGGGGGAAAAGTCTATTACCCATAAATTTGAAGTCTAATACCAACTAAAAAGGGCATTGGATATGAACAAGGTTAGAAATCTAAGGCCAATACTCATTTAAAATGGGGCTCGTCGAGTCAGGACCAATTTGTCCGAAAATCCAAGGCTAACACCCCCCCTCCAAAAACCAAGTTCTATCATTTTGGGGGAAAAAGTCTATTACCCATAAATTTGAAGTCTAATACCAACTAAAAGGGATTGGATATGAACAAGGTTAGAAATCTAAGGCTAATACTCATTTAAAATGGGGCTCGTGAAGTCGGGACCAATTTGTCAGAAAATCCAAGGCTAACACCCCCTCCAAAAAACCAAGTTCTATCATTTTGGGGGGAAAAGTCTATTACCCATAAATTTGAAGTCTCATACCAACTAAAAGGGATTGGATATGAACAAGGTTATAAATCTAAGGCTAATACTCATTTAAAATGGGGCTCGTGAAGTCAGGACCAATTTGTCCGAAAATCCAAGGCTAACACCCCCTCCAAAAACCAAGTTCTATCATTTTTGGGGGGAAAAAGTCTATTACCCATAAATTTGAAGTCTCATACCAACTAAAAGGGATTGGATATGAACAAGGTTAGAAATCTAAGGCTAATACTCATTTAAAATGGGGCTCGTGAAGTCGGGGACCAATTTGTCCAGAAAATCCAAGGCTAACACCCCCTCCAAAAACCAAGTTCTATCATTTTGGGGGGAAAAGTCTATTACCCATAAATTTGAAGTCTAATACCAGCTAAAAGGAATTGGATATGAACAAGGTTAGAAATCTAAGGCTAATACTCATTTAAAATGGGGCTCGTGAAGTCAGGACCAATTTGTCCGAAAATCCAAGGCTAACACCCCCTCCAATAACCAAGTTCTATCATTTTGGGAGGAAAAGTCTATTACCCATAAATTTGAAGTCTAATACCAAGTAAAAGGGATTTCATATGAACAAGGTTATAAATCTAAGGCTAATAAACATTTGAAATGGGGCTCGTCGAGTCAGGACCAATTTATCCAAAAATCCATGGCTAACACCCCCTCCAAAAACCAAGTTCAATCATTTTTGGGGGAAAAGTCTATTATCCATAAATTTGAAGTCTAATACCAACTAAAAGGTATTGGATATGAACAAGGTTAGAAATCTAAGGCTAATAATCACTTAAAATGGGGCTCGTCAAGTCAAGACCAATTTGTCTGAAAATCCAAGGCTAACACCCCCTCCAAAAACCAAGTTCTATCATTTTGGGGGGAAAGTCTGTTACCGATAAATTTGAAGTCTAATACCAACTAAAAGGGATTGGATATGAACAAGTTTAGAAATCTAAGGCTAATACTCATTTAAAATGGGGCTCGTCAAGTCAGGATCAATTTGTCTGAAAATCCAAGGCTAACACCCCCTCCAAAAACCAAGTTCTATCATTTTGGGGGGAAAAGTCTATTACCCATAAATTTGAAGTCTAATACCAACTAAAAGGGATTGGATATGAACAAGGTTAAAAATCTAAGGCTAATAAACATTTAAAATGGGGCTCGTCGAGTCAGGACCAATTTATCCAAAAATCCATGGCTAACACCCCCTCCAAAAACCAAGTTCAATCATTTTTGGGGGAAAAGTCTATTATCCATAAATTTGAAGTCTAATACCAACTAAAAGGTATTGGATATGAACAAGGTTAGAAATCTAAGGCTAATAATCACTTAAAATGGGGCTCGTCAAGTCAAGACCAATTTGTCTGAAAATTCAAGGCTAACACCCCCTCCAAAAACCAAGTTCTATCATTTTGGGGGGAAAGTCTGTTACCGATAAATTTGAAGTCTAATACCAACTAAAAGGGATTGGATATGAACAAGTTTAGAAATCTAAGGCTAATACTCATTTAAAATGGGGCTCGTCGAGTCAGGACCAATTTGTCTGAAAATCCAAGTCTAACACCCCCTCCAAAAACCAAGTTCTATCATTTTGGGAGGAAAAGTCTATTACCCATAAATTTGAAGTCTAATACCAACTAAAAGGGATTGCATATGAACAAGGTTATAAATCTAAGGCTAATAATCATTTAAAATGGGGCTCGTCGAGTCAGGACTAATTTATCCAAAAATCCATGGGTAACAGCCCCTCCAAAAACCAAGTTCAATCATTTTTGGGGGAAAAGTCTATTACCCATAAATTTGAAGTCTAATACCAACTAAAAGGTATTGGATATGAACAAGGTTAGAAATCTAAGGCTAATACTCATTTAAAATGGGGCTCGTCAAGTCCGGACCAATTTGTCCCGAAAATCCAAGGCTAACACCCCCTCCAAAAACCAAGTTCTATCATTTTGGGGGGGAAAAAGTCTATTACCCATAAATTTGAAGTCTAATACCAACTAAAAGGGATTGCATATGAACAAGGTTATAAATCTAAGGCTAATAATCATTTAAAAATGGGGGCTCGTCGAGTCGGGACTAATTTATCCAAAAATCCATAGGCTAACACCCCCTCCAAAAACCAAGTTCAATCATTTTTTGGGGGGAAAAGTCTATTACCCATAAATTTGAAGTCTAATACCAACTAAAAGGTATTGGATATGAACAAGGTTAGAAATCTAAGGCTAATACTCATTTAAAATGGGGCTCGTCAAGTCAGGACCAATTTGTCTGAAAATCCAAGGCTAACACCCCCTCCAAAAACCAAGTTCTATCATTTTGGGGGGAAAAGTCTATTACCCATAAATTTGAAGTCTAATACCAACTAAAAGGGATTGCATATGAACAAGGTTATAAATCTAAGGCTAATAATCATTTAAAATGGGGCTCGTCGAGTCAGGACCAAGTTATCCAAAAATCCATGGCTAACACCCCCTCCAAAAACCAAGTTCAATCATTTTTGGGGGAAAAGTCTATTACCCATAAATTTGAAGTCCAATACCAACTAAAAGGGGTTGGATATGAACATGGTTATAAATCTAAGGCTAATACTCATTTAAAATGGGGCTCGTCGAGTCAGGACCAATTTGTCTGAAAATCCAAGGCTAACACCCCCTCCAAAAACCAAGTTCTATCATTTTGGGGGGAAAAGTCTATTACCCATAAATTTGAAGTCTAATACCAACTAAAAAGCATTGGATATGAACAAGGTTAGAAATCTAAGGCTAATACTCATTTAAAATGGGGCTCGTCAAGTCAAGACCAATTTGTCTGAAAATCCAAGGCTAACACCCCCTCCAAAAACCAAGTTCTATCATTTTTGGGGGGAAAAGTCTATTACCCGATAAATTTGAAGTCTAATACCAACTAAAAGGGATTGGATATGAACAAGTTTAGAAATCTAAGGCTAATACTCATTTAAAATGGGGCTCGTCGAGTCGGGGACCAATTTGTCACGAAAATCCAAGGCTAACACCCCCTCCAAAAACCAAGTTCTATCATTTTGGGGGGAAAAGTCTATTACCCATAAATTTGAAGTCCAATACCAACTAAAAGGGGTTGGATATGAACATGGTTATAAATCTAAGGCTAATACTCATTTAAAATGGGGCTCGTCGAGTCAGGACCAATTTGTCTGAAAATCCAAGGCTAACACCCCCTCCAAAAACCAAGTTCTATCATTTTGGGGGGAAAAGTCTATTACCCATAAATTTGAAGTCTAATACCAACTAAAAAGCATTGGATATGAACAAGGTTAGAAATCTAAGGCTAATACTCATTTAAAATGGGGCTCGTGAAGTCAGGACCAATTTGTCCGAAAATCCAAGGCTTACACCCCCTCCAAAAACCAAGTTCTATCATTTTGGGGGAAAAGTCTATTACCCATAAATTTGAAGTCTCATACCAACTAAAAGGGATTGGATATGAACAAGGTTATAAATCTAAGGCTAATACTCATTTAAAATGGGGCTCGTGAAGTCAGGACCAATTTGTCAGAAAATCCAAGCCTAACACCCCCCTCCAAAAAACCAAGTTCTATCATTTTGGGGGGAAAAGTCTATTACCCATAAATTTGAAGTCTCATACCAACTAAAAGGGATTGAATATGAACAAGGTTAGAAATCTAAGGCTAATACTCATTTAAAATGGGGCTCGTGAAGTCGGGGACCAATTTGTCAGAAAATCCAAGGCTAACACCCCCTCCAAAAAACCAAGTTCTATCATTTTGGGGGGAAAAGTCTATTACCCATAAATTTGAAGTCTAATACCAGCTAAAAGGAATTTGATATGAACAAGGTTAGAAATCTAAGGCTAATACTCATTTAAAATGGGGCTCGTGAAGTCAGGACCAATTTGTCCAGAAAATCCAAGGCTAACACCCCCTCCAATAACCAAGTTCTATCATTTTGGGAGGAAAAGTCTATTACCCATAAATTTGAAGTCTAATACCAAGTAAAAGGGATTTCATATGAACAAGGTTATAAATCTAAGGCTAATAAACATTTAAAATGGGGCTCGTCGAGTCAGGACCAATTTATCCAAAAATCCATGGCTAACACCCCCTCCAAAAACCAAGTTCAATCATTTTTGGGGGAAAAGTCTATTATCCATAAATTTGAAGTCTAATACCAACTAAAAGGTATTGGATATGAACAAGGTTAGAAATCTAAGGCTAATAATCACTTAAAATGGGGCTCGTCAAGTCAAGACCAATTTGTCTGAAAATCCAAGGCTAACACCCCCTCCAAAAACCAAGTTCTATCATTTTGGGGGAAAAGTCTGTTACCGATAAATTTGAAGTCTAATACCAACTAAAAGGGATTGGATATGAACAAGTTTAGAAATCTAAGGCTAATACTCATTTAAAATGGGGCTCGTCAAGTCAGGATCAATTTGTCTGAAAATCCAAGGCTAACACCCCCTCCAAAAACCAAGTTCTATAATTTTGGGGGGAAAAGTCTATTACCCATAAATTTGAAGTCTAATACCAACTAAAAGGGATTGGATATGAACAAGGTTATAAATCTAAGGCTAATACTCATTTAAAATGGGGCTTGTGAAGTCAGGACCAATTTGTCTGAAAATCCAAGGCTAACACCCCCTCCAAAAACCAAGTTCTATCATTTTGGGGGGAAAATTCTATTACCCATAAATTTGAAGTCTAATACCAACTAAAAGGGATTGGATATGAACAATGTTAGAAATCTAAGGCTAATACTCATCTAAAATGGAGCTCGTTGAGTCAGGACCAATTTGTCTGAAAATCCAAGGCTAACACCCCCTCCAAAAACCAAGTTCTATCATTTTGGGAGGAAAAGTCTATTACCCATAAATTTGAAGTCTAATACCAACTAAAAGGGATTGAATATGAACAAGGTTATAAATATAAGGCTAATAATCATTTAAAATGGGGCTCATCGAGTCAGGACTAATTTATCCAAAAATCCATGGCTAACAGCCCCTCCAAAAACCAAGTTCAATCATTTTTGGGGGAAAAGTCTATTACCCATAAATATGAAGTCTAATACCAACTAAAAGGTATTGGATATGAACAAGGTTAGAAATCTAAGGCTAATAATCATTTAAAATGGGGTTCGTTGAGTCAGGACCAATTTGACCGAAAATCCAAGGCTAACACCCCCTCCAAAAACCAAGTTCTATCATTTTGGGGGGGAAAGTCTATTACCCATAAATTTGAAGACTAATACCAACTAAAAGGGATTGGATATGAACAAGGTTAAAAATCTAAGTCTAATACTCATTTAAAATGGGGCTCGTCGAGTCAGGACCAATTTGACCGAAAATCCAAGGCTAGCACCCCCTCCAAAAACCAAGTTCAATTATGTTTGGGGGAAAAGTCTATTACCCATAAATATGAAGTCTAATACCAACTAAAAGGGATTGGATATGAAAAAGGTTAGAAATCTAAGGCTAATACTCATTTAAAATGGGGCTCGTGAAGTCAGGACCAATTTGTCCGAAAATCCAAGGCTAACACCCCCTCCAAAAACCAAGTTCTATCATTTTTGGGGGAAAAGTCTATTACCCATAAATTTGAAGTCTAATACCAACTAAAAGGGATTGGATATGAACAAGGTTAGAAATCTAAGGCTAATACTCATTTAAAATGGGGCTCGTCGAGTCAGGACCAATTTGTCTGAAAATCCAAGGCTAACACCCCCTCCAAAAACCAAGTTCTATCATTTTGGGAGGAAAAGTCTATTACCCATAAATTTGAAGTCTAATACCAACTAAAAGGGATTGAATATGAACAAGGTTATAAATCTAAGGCTAATAATCATTTAAAATGGGGCTCGTCGAGTCAGGACCAATTTATCCAAAAATCCATGGCTAACACCCCCTCCAAAAACCAAGTTCAATCATTTTTGGGTGAAAAGTCTATTACCCATAAATTTGAAGTCTAATACCAACTAAATGGGATTGGATATGAACATGGTTAGAAATCTAAGGCTAATACTCATTTAAAATGGGGCTCGTCGAGTCAGGACCAATTTGTCCCGAAAATCCAAGGCTAACACCCCCTCCAAAAACCAAGTTCTATCATTTTGGGGGGAAAAGTCTATTACCCATAAATTTGAAGTCTAATACCAACTAAAAAGGATTGGATATGAACAAGGTTAGAAATCTAAGGCTAATACTCATTTAAAATGGGGCTCGTCGAGTCAGGACCAATTTGTCTGAAAATCCAAGGCTAACACCCCCTCCAAAAACCAAGTTCTATCATTTTGGGGGGAAAAGTCTATTACACATAAATTTGAAGTCTAATACCAACTAAAAGGGATTGGATATGAACAAGGTTAGAAATCTAAGGCTAATAATCATTTAAAATGGGGCTCGTCGAGTCAGGACTAATTTATCCAAAAATCCATGGCTAACAGCCCCTCCAAAAACCAAGTTCAATCATTTTTGGGGAAAAAGTCTAATACCAACTAAAAGGTATTGGATATGAACAAGGTTAGAAATCTAAGGCTAATAATCATTTAAAATGGGGCTCGTTGAGTCAGGACCAATTTGACCGAAAATCCAAGGCTAACACCCCCTCCAAAAACCAAGTTCTATCATTTTGGGGGGGAAAGTCTATTACCCATAAATTTGAAGTCTAATACCAAATAAAAGGGATTGGATATGAACAAGGTTAAAAATCTAAGTCTAATACTCATTTAAAATGGGGCTCGTCGAGTCAGGACCAATTTGACCAGAAAATCCAAGGCTAGCACCCCCTCCAAAAACCAAGTTCAATTATGTTTGGGGGAAAAGTCTATTACCCATAAATATGAAGTCTAATACCAACTAAAAGGGATTGGATATGAACAAGGTTAGAAATATAAGGCTAATACTCATTTAAAATGGGGCTCGTCAAGTCAGGACCAATTTGTCTGAAAATCCAAGGCTACCACCCCCTCCAAAAAACCAAGTTCTATCATTTTGGGGGGAAAAAGTCTATTACCCATAAATTTGAAGTCTAATACCAGCTAAAAGGAATTGGATATGAACAAGGTTAGAAATCTAAGGCTAACACTCATTTAAAATGGGGCTCGTGAAGTCAGGACCAATTTGTCCGAAAATCCAAGGCTAACACCCCCTCCAAAAACCAAGTTCTATCATTTTTGGGGGAAAAGTCTATTACCCATAAATTTGAAATCTAATACCAACTAAAAGGGATTGGATATGAACAAGGTTAGAAATCTAAGGCTAATACTCATTTAAAATGGGGCTCATCGAGTCAGGACCAATTTGTCTGAAAATCCAAGGCTAACACCCCCTCAAAAACCAAGTTCTATCATTTTGGGGGGAAAAGTCTATTACCCATAAATTTGAAGTCTAATACCAGCTAAAAGGAATTGGATATGAACAAGGTTAGAAATCTAAGGCTAACACTCATTTAAAATGGGGCTCGTGAAGTCAGGACCAATTTGTCCGAAAATCCAAGGCTAACACCCCCTCCAAAAACCAAGTTCTATCATTTTTGGGGGAAAAGTCTATTACCCATAAATTTGAAGTCTAATACCAACGAAAAGGGATTGGATATGAACAAGGTTAGAAATCTAAGGCTAATACTCATTTAAAATGGGGCTCATCGAGTCAGGACCAATTTGTCTGAAAATCCAAGGCTAACACCCCCTCCAAAAACCAAGTTCTATCATTTTGGGAGGAAAAGTCTATTAACCATAAATTTGAAGTCTAATACCAACTAAAAGGGATTGCATATGAACAAGGTTATAAATCTAATGCTAATAATCATTTAAAATGGGGCTCGTCGAGTCAGGACCAATTTATCCAAAAATCTATGGCTAACACCCCCTCCAAAAACCAAGTTCAATCATTTTTGGGGGAAAAGTCTATTACCCACAAATTTGAAGTCTAATACCAACTAAATGGGATTGGATATGAACATGGTTAGAAATCTAAGGCTAATACTCATTTAAAATGGTGCTCGTCGAGTCGGGACCAATTTGTCCGAAAATCCAAGGCTAACACCCCCTCCAAAAAACCAAGTTCTATCATTTTTGGGGGGGAAAAGTCTATTACCCATAAATTTGAAGTCTAATACCAACTAAAAAGGGATTGGATATGAACAAGGTTAGAAGTCTAAGGCTAATACTCATTTAAAATGGGGCTCGTCGAGTCGGGACCAATTTGTCACGAAAATCCAAGGCTAACACCCCCTCCAAAAACCAAGTTCTATCATTTTGGGAGGAAAAGTCTATTACCCATAAATTTGAAGTCTAATACCAACTAAAAAGGATTGGATATGAACAAGGTTAGAAATATAAGGCTAATACTCATTTAAAATGGGGCTCGTCGAGTCGGGACCAATTTGTCCGAAAATCCAAGGCTAACACCCCCTCCAAAAAACCAAGTTCTATCATTTTGGGAGGAAAAGTCTATTACCCATAAATTTGAAGTCTAATACCAACTAAAAGGGATTGCATATGAACAAGGTTATAAATCTAAGGCTAATAATCATTTAAAATGGGGCTCGTCGAGTCAGGACCAATTTATCCAAAAATCCATGGCTAACACCCCCTCCAAAAACCAAGTTCAATCATTTTTGGGGGAAAAGTCTATTACCCACAAATTTGAAGTCTAATACCAACTAAATGGGATTGGATATGAACATGGTTAGAAATCTAAGGCTAATACTCATTTAAAATGGTGCTCGTCGAGTCAGGACCAATTTGTCTGAAAATCCAAGGCTAACACCCCCTCCAAAAACCAAGTTCTATCATTTTGGGGGGAAAAGTCTATTACCCATAAATTTGAAGTCTAATACCAACTAAAAAGGATTGGATATGAACAAGGTTAGAAGTCTAAGGCTAATACTCATTTAAAATGGGGCTCGTCGAGTCAGGACCAATTTGTCTGAAAATCCAAGGCTAACACCCCCTCCAAAAACCAAGTTCTATCATTTTGGGAGGAAAAGTCTATTACCCATAAATTTGAAGTCTAATACCAACTAAAAAGGATTGGATATGAACAAGGTTAGAAATATAAGGCTAATACTCATTTAAAATGGGGCTCGTCGAGTCAGGACCAATTTGTCTGAAAATCCAAGGCTAACACCCCCTCCAAAAACCAAGTTCTATCATTTTGGGAGGAAAAGTCTATTACCCATAAATTTGAAGTCTAATACCAACTAAAAGGGATTGCATATGAACAAGGTTATAAATCTAAGGCTAATAATCATTTAAAATGGGGCTCGTCGAGTCAGGACCAATTTATCCAAAAATCCATGGCTAACACCCCCTCCAAAAACCAAGTTCAATCATTTTTGGGGGAAAAGTCTATTACCCATAAATTTGAAGTCTAATACCAACTAAATGGGATTGGATATGAACATGGTTAGAAATCTAAGGCTAATACTCATTTAAAATGGGGGTTCGTCGAGTCGGGACCAATTTGTCCCGAAAATCCAAGGCTAACACCCCCTCCAAAAACCAAGTTCTATCATTTTGGGGGAAAAAGTCTATTACCCATAAATTTGAAGTCTAATACCAACTAAAAAGGATTGGATATGAACAAGGTTAGAAATCTAAGGCTAATACTCATTTAAAATGGGGCTCGTCGAGTCAGGACCAATTTGTCTGAAAATCCAAGGCTAACACCCCCTCCAAAAACTAAGTTCTATCATTTTGGGGGGAAAAGTCTATTACACGTAAATTTGAAGTCTAATACCAACTAAAAGGGATTGGATATGAACAAGGTTAGAAATCTAAGGCTAATAATCATTTAAAATGGGGCTCGTCGAGTCAGGACTAATTTATCCAAAAATCCATGGCTAACAGCCCCTCCAAAAACCAAGTTCAATCATTTTTGGGGAAAAAGTCTAATACCAACTAAAAGGTATTGGATATGAACAAGGTTAGAAATCTAAGGCTAATACTCATTTAAAATGGGGCTCGTTGAGTCAGGACCAATTTGACCGAAAATCCAAGGCTAACACCCCCTCCAAAAACCAAGTTCTATCATTTTGGGGGGGAAAGTCTATTACCCATAAATTTGAAGTCTAATACCAAATAAAAGGGATTGGATATGAACAAGGTTAAAAATCTAAGTCTAATACTCATTTAAAATGGGGCTCGTCGAGTCAGGACCAATTTGACCGAAAATCCAAGGCTAGCACCCCCTCCAAAAACCAAGTTCAATTATGTTTGGGGGAAAAGTCTATTACCCATAAATATGAAGTCTAATACCAACTAAAAGGGATTGGATATGAACAAGGTTAGAAATATAAGGCTAATACTCATTTAAAATGGGGCTCGTCAAGTCAGGACCAATTTGTCTGAAAATCCAAGGCTAACACCCCCTCCAAAAACCAAGTTCTATCATTTTGGGGGGAAAAGTCTATTACCCATAAATTTGAAGTCTAATACCAGCTAAAAGGAATTGGATATGAACAAGGTTAGAAATCTAAGGCTAACACTCATTTAAAATGGGGCTCGTGAAGTCAGGACCAATTTGACTGAAAATCCAAGGCTAACACCCCCTCCAAAAACCAAGTTCTATCATTTTGGGAGGAAAAGTCTATTACCCATAAATTTGAAGTCTAATACCAACTAAAAGGGATTGCATATGAACAAGGTTATAAATCTAAGGCTAATAATCATTTAAAATGGGGCTCGTCGAGTCAGGACCAATTTATCCAAAAATCCATGGCTAACACCCCCTCCAAAAACCAAGTTCAATCATTTTTGGGGGAAAAGTCTATTACCCATAAATTTGAAGTCTAATACCAACTAAATGGGATTGGATATGAACATGGTTAGAAATCTAAGGCTAATACTCATTTAAAATGGGGTTCGTCGAGTCAGGACCAATTAGTCTGAAAATCCAAGGCTAACACCCCCTCCAAAAACCAAGTTCTATCATTTTGGGGGAAAAAGTCTATTAACCATAAATTTGAAGTCTAATACCAACTAAAAAGGATTGGATATGAACAAGGTTAGAAATCTAAGGCTAATACTCATTTAAAATAGGGCTCGTCGAGTCAGGACCAATTTGTCTGAAAATCCAAGGCTAACACCCCCTCCAAAAACCAAGTTCTATCATTTTGGGAGGAAACGTCTATTACCCATAAATTTAAAGTCTAATACCAACTAAAAGGGATTGCATATGAACAAGGTTATAAATCTAAGGCTAATAATCATTTAAAATGGGGCTCGTCGAGTCAGGACCAATTTATCCAAAAATCCATGGCTAACACCCCCTCCAAAAACCAAGTTCAATCATTTTTGGGGGAAAAGTCTATTACCCATAAATTTGAAGTCTAATACCAACTAAATGGGATTGGATATGAACATGGTTAGAAATCTAAGGCTAATACTCATTTAAAATGGGGCTCGTCGAGTCAGGACCAATTTGTCTGAAAATCCAAGGCTAACACCCCCTCCAAAAACCAAGTTCTATCATTTTGGGGGGAAAAGTCTATTACCCATAAATTTGAAGTCTAATACTAACTAAAAAGGATTGGATATGAACAAGGTTAGAAATCTAAGGCTAATACTCATTTAAAATGGGGCTCGTCGAGTCAGGACCAATTTGTCTGAAAATCCAAGGCTAACACCCCCTCCAAAAACCAAGTTCTATCATTTTGGGAGGAAAAGTCTATTACCCATAAATTTGAAGTCTAATACCAACTAAAAGGGATTGCATATGAACAAGGTTATAAATCTAAGGCTAATAATCATTTAAAATGGGGCTCGTCGAGTCAGGACCAATTTATCCAAAAATCCATGGCTAACACCCCCTCCAAAAACCAAGTTCAATCATTTTTGGGGGAAAAGTCTATTACCCATAAATTTGAAGTCTAATACCAACTAAATGGGATTGGATATGAACATGGTTAGAAATCTAAGGCTAATACTCATTTAAAATGGGGCTCGTCGAGTCGGGGACCAATTTGTCCAGAAAATCCAAGGCTAACACCCCTCCAAAAACCAAGTTCTATCATTTTTGGGGGGAAAAAGTCTATTACCCATAAATTTGAAGTCTAATACCAACTAAAAAGGATTGCATATGAACAAGGTTATAAATCTAAGGCTAATACTCATTTAAAATGGGGCTCGTCGAGTCAGGACCAATTTGTCTGAAAATCCAAGGCTAACACCCCCTCCAAAAACCAAGTTCTATCATTTTGGGGGGAAAAGTCTATTACCCATAAATTTGAAGTCTAATACCAACTAAAAGGGATTGGATATGAACAAGGTTAGAAATCTAAGGCTAATACTCATTTAAAATGGGGCTCATCGAGTCAGGACCAATTTGTCTGAAAATCCAAGGCTAACACCCCCTCCAAAAACCAAGTTCTATCATTTTGGGGGGAAAAGTCTATTACCCATAAATTTGAAGTCTAATACCAACTAAAAAGGATTGGATATGAACAAGGTTAAAAATCTAAGTCTAATACTCATTTAAAATGGGGCTCGTCGAGTCAGGACCAATTTGACCGAAAATCCAAGGCTAGCACCCCCTCCAAAAACCAAGTTCAATTATGTTTGGGGGAAAAGTCTATTACCCATAAATATGAAGTCTAATACCAACTAAAAGGGATTGGATATGAACAAGGTTAGAAATATAAGGCTAATACTCGTTTAAAATGGGGCTCGTCGAGTCAGGACCAATTTGTCTGAAAATCCAAGGCTAACACCCCCTCCAAAAACTAAGTTCTATCATTTTGGGGGGAAAAGTCTATTACACATAAATTTGAAGTCTAATACCAACTAAAAGGGATTGGATATGAACAAGGTTAGAAATCTAAGGCTAATAATCATTTAAAATGGGGCTCGTCGAGTCAGGACTAATTTATCCAAAAATCCATGGCTAACAGCCCCTCCAAAAACCAAGTTCAATCATTTTTGGGGAAAAAGTCTAATACCAACTAAAAGGTATTGGATATGAACAAGATTAGAAATCAAAGGCTAATACTCATTTAAAATGGGGCTCGTTGAGTCAGGACCAATTTGACCGAAAATCCAAGGCTAACACCCCCTCCAAAAACCAAGTTCTATCATTTTGGGGGGGAAAGTCTATTACCCATAAATTTGAAGTATAATACCAAATAAAAGGGATTGGATATGAACAAGGTTAAAAATCTAAGTCTAATACTCATTTAAAATGGGGCTCGTCGAGTCAGGACCAATTTGACCGAAAATCCAAGGCTAGCACCCCCTCCAAAAACCAAGTTCAATTATGTTTGGGGGAAAAGTCTATTACCCATAAATATGAAGTCTAATACCAACTAAAAGGGATTGGATATGAACAAGGTTAGAAATATAAGGCTAATACTCATTTAAAATGGGGCTCGTCAAGTCAGGACCAATTTGTCCCGAAAATCCAAGGCTAACACCCCCTCCAAAAAACCAAGTTCTATCATTTTGGGGGGGAAAGTCTATTAC
Organism: Salix suchowensis; assembly: GCA_029030765.1. Lineage (NCBI taxonomy): Eukaryota > Viridiplantae > Streptophyta > Magnoliopsida > Malpighiales > Salicaceae > Salix > Salix suchowensis. The sequence goes on along the minus strand of JAPFFH010000489.1, from coordinate 258,441 downwards.
CCATAAATTTGAAGTCTAATACCAACTAAAAGGGATTGGATATGAACAAGGTTAGAAATCTAAGGCTAATACTCATTTAAAATGGGGCTCATCAAGTCAGGACCAATTTGTCTGAAAATCCAAGGCTAACACCTCCTCCAAAAACCAAGTTCTATCATTTTGGGAGGAAAAGTCTATTAACCATAAATTTGAAGTCTAATACCAACTAAAAGGGATTGCATATGAACAAGGTTATAAATCTAATGCTAATAATCATTTAAAATGGGGCTCGTCGAGTCAGGACCAATTTATCCAAAAATCTATGGCTAACACCCCCTCCAAAAACCAAGTTCAATCATTTTGGGGGGAAAAGTCTATTACCCATAAATTAGAAGTCTAATACCAACTAAATGGGATTGGATATGAACATGGTTAGAAATCTAAGGCTAATACTCATTTAAAATGGTGCTCGTCGAGTCAGGACCAATTTGTCTGAAAATCCAAGTCTAACACCCCCTCCAAAAACCAAGTTCTATCATTTTGGGGGGAAAAGTCTATTACCCATAAATTTGAAGTCTAATACCAACTAAAAAGGATTGGATATGAACAAGGTTAGAAATCTAAGGCTAATACTCATTTAAAATGGGGCTCGTCGAGTCAGGACCAATTTGACTGATAATCCAAGGCTAACACCCCCTCCAAAAACCAAGTTCTATCATTTTGGGAGGAAAAGTCTATTACCCATAAATTTGAAGTCTAATACCAACTAAAAGGGATTGCATATGAACAAGGTTATAAATCTAAGGCTAATAATCATTTAAAATGGGGCTCGTCGAGTCAGGACCAATTTATCCAAAAATCCATGGCTAACACCCCCTCCAAAAACCAAGTTCAATCATTTTTGGGGGAAAAGTCTATTACCCATAAATTTGAAGTCTAATACCAACTAAATGGGATTGGATATGAACATGGTTAGAAATCTAAGGCTAATACTCATTTAAAATGGGGTTCGTCGAGTCAGGACCAATTTGTCTGAAAATCCAAGGCTAACACCCCCTCCAAAAACCAAGTTCTATCATTTTGGGGGAAAAAGTCTATTAACCATAAATTTGAAGTCTAATACCAACTAAAAAGGATTGTATATGAACAAGGTTAGAAATCTAAGGCTAATACTCATTTAAAATAGGGCTCGTCGAGTCAGGACCAATTTGTCTGAAAATCCAAGGCTAACACCCCCTCCAAAAACCAAGTTCTATCATTTTGGGAGGAAAAGTCTATTACCCATAAATTTAAAGTCTAATACCAACTAAAAGGGATTGCATATGAACAAGGTTATAAATCTAAGGCTAATAATCATTTAAAATGGGGCTCGTCGAGTCAGGACCAATTTATCCAAAAATCCATGGCTAACACCCCCTCCAAAAACCAAGTTCAATCATTTTTGGGGGAAAAGTCTATTACCCATAAATTTGAAGTCTAATACCAACTAAATGGGATTGGATATGAACATGGTTAGAAATCTAAGGCTAATACTCATTTAAAATGGGGCTCGTCGAGTCAGGACCAATTTGTCTGAAAATCCAAGGCTAACACCCCCTCCAAAAACCAAGTTCTATCATTTTGGGGGGAAAAGTCTATTACCCATAAATTTGAAGTCTAATACTAACTAAAAAGGATTGGATATGAACAAGGTTAGAAATCTAAGGCTAATACTCATTTAAAATGGGGCTCGTCGAGTCGGGGACCAATTTGTCACGAAAATCCAAGGCTAACACCCCCTCCAAAAACCAAGTTCTATCATTTTGGGAGGAAAAGTCTATTACCCATAAATTTGAAGTCTAATACCAACTAAAAGGGATTGCATATGAACAAGGTTATAAATCTAAGGCTAATAATCATTTAAAATGGGGCTCGTCGAGTCAGGACCAATTTATCCAAAAATCCATGGCTAACACCCCCTCCAAAAACCAAGTTCAATCATTTTTGGGGGAAAAGTCTATTACCCATAAATTTGAAGTCTAATACCAACTAAATGGGATTGGATATGAACATGGTTAGAAATCTAAGGCTAATACTCATTTAAAATGGGGCTCGTCGAGTCAGGACCAATTTGTCCGAAAATCCAAGGCTAACACCCCTCCAAAAACCAAGTTCTATCATTTTGGGGGGAAAAGTCTATTACCCATAAATTTGAAGTCTAATACCAACTAAAAAGGATTGCATATGAACAAGGTTATAAATCTAAGGCTAATACTCATTTAAAATGGGGCTCGTCGAGTCAGGACCAATTTGTCTGAAAATCCAAGGCTAACACCCCCTCCAAAAACCAAGTTCTATCATTTTGGGGGGAAAAGTCTATTACACATAAATTTGAAGTCTAATACCAACTAAAAGGGATTGGATATGAACAAGGTTAGAAATATAAGGCTAATAATCATTTAAAATGGGGCTCGTCGAGTCAGGACTAATTTATCCAAAAATCCATGGCTAACAGCCCCTCCAAAAACCAAGTTCAATCATTTTTGGGGGAAAAGTCTATTACCCATAAATTTGAAGTCTAATACCAACTAAAAGGTATTGGATATGAACAAGGTTAGAAATATAAGGCTAATAATCATTTAAAATGGGGCTCGTGGAGTCAGGACCAATTTGACCGAAAATCCAAGGCTAACACCCCCTCTAAAAACCAAGTTCTATCATTTTGGGGGGGAAAGTCTATTACCCATAAATTTGAAGTCTAATACCAATTAAAAGGGATTGGATATGAACAAGGTTAAAAATCTAAGTCTAATACTCATTTAAAATGGGGCTCGTCGAGTCAGGACCAATTTGACCGAAAATCCAAGGCTAGCACCCCCTCCAAAAACCAAGTTCAATTATGTTTGGGGGAAAAGTCTATTACCCATAAATTTGAAGTCTAATACCAACTAAAAGGATTGGATATGAACAAGGTTAGAAATCTAATGCTAATACTTATTTAAAATGGGGCTCGTGAAGTCAGGACCAATTTGTCTGAAAAATTCAAGGCTAACACCCCCTCCAAAAACTAAGTTCTATCATTTTGGGGGGAAAAGTCTATTACCCATAAATTTGAAGTCTAATACCAGCTAAAAGGAATTGGATATGAACAAGGTTAGAAATCTAAGGCTAATACTCATTTAAAATGGGGCTCGTGAAGTCAGGACCAATTTGTCCGAAAATCCAAGGCTAACACCCCCTCCAAAAACCAAGTTCTATCATTTTTGGGGGAAAAGTCTATTACCCATAAATTTGAAGTCTAATACCAACTAAAAGGGATTGGATATGAACAGCGTTAGAAATCTAAGGCTAATACTCATTTAAAATGGGGCTCGTCGAGTCAGGACCAATTTGTCCGAAAATCCAAGGCTAACACCCCCTCCAAAAACCAAGTTCTATCATTTTGGGGGGAAAAGTCTATTACACATAAATTTGAAGTCTAATACCAACTAAAAGGGATTGGATATGAACAAGGTTAGAAATATAAGGCTAATAATCATTTAAAATGGGGCTCGTCGAGTCAGGACTAATTTATCCAAAAATCCATGGCTAACAGCCCCTCCAAAAACCAAGTTCAATCATTTTTGGGGGAAAAGTCTATTACCCATAAATTTGAAGTCTAATACCAACTAAAAGGTATTGGATATGAACAAGGTTAGAAATATAAGGCTAATAATCATTTAAAATGGGGCTCGTGGAGTCAGGACCAATTTGACCGAAAATCCAAGGCTAACACCCCCTCTAAAAACCAAGTTCTATCATTTTGGGGGGGAAAGTCTATTACCCATAAATTTGAAGTCTAATACCAATTAAAAGGGATTGGATATGAACAAGGTTAAAAATCTAAGTCTAATACTCATTTAAAATGGGGCTCGTCGAGTCAGGACCAATTTGACCGAAAATCCAAGGCTAGCACCCCCTCCAAAAACCAAGTTCAATTATGTTTGGGGGAAAAGTCTATTACCCATAAATTTGAAGTCTAATACCAACTAAAAGGATTGGATATGAACAAGGTTAGAAATCTAATGCTAATACTTATTTAAAATGGGGCTCGTGAAGTCAGGACCAATTTGTCTGAAAAATTCAAGGCTAACACCCCCTCCAAAAACTAAGTTCTATCATTTTGGGGGGGAAAAGTCTATTACCCATAAATTTGAAGTCTAATACCAGCTAAAAGGAATTGGATATGAACAAGGTTAGAAATCTAAGGCTAATACTCATTTAAAATGGGGCTCGTGAAGTCAGGACCAATTTGTCCGAAAATCCAAGGCTAACACCCCCTCCAAAAACCAAGTTCTATCATTTTTGGGGGAAAAGTCTATTACCCATAAATTTGAAGTCTAATACCAACTAAAAGGGATTGGATATGAACAGCGTTAGAAATCTAAGGCTAATACTCATTTAAAATGGGGCTCGTCGAGTCAGGACCAATTTGTCCGAAAATCCAAGGCTAACACCCCCTCCAAAAACCAAGTTCTATCATTTTGGGGGAAAAAGTCTATTACCCATAAATTTGAAGTCTAATACCAACTAAAAGGAATTGGATATGAACAAGGTTAGAAATCTAATGCTAATACTCATTTAAAATGGGGCTCGTGAAGTCAGGACCAATTTGTCCAAAAATCCAAGCCTAACACCCCCTCCAAAAACCAAGTTCTATCATTTTGGGGGAAAACTCTATTACCCATAAATTTGAAGTCTAATACCAACTAAAAGGTATTGGATATGAACAAGGTTAGAAATCTAATGCTAATACTCATTTAAAATGGGGCTCGTGAAGTCAGGACCAATTTGTCCGAAAATCCAAGGCTAACACCCCCTCCAAAAACCAAGTTCTATCATTTTGGGGGGAAAAGTCTATTACCCATAAATTTGAAGTCTAATACCAACTAAAAGGAATTGGATATGAACAAGGTTAGAAATCTAATGCTAATACTCATTTAAAATGGGGCTCGTGAAGTCAGGACCAATTTGTCCGAAAATCCAAGGCTAACACCCCCTCCAAAAACCAAGTTCTATCATTTTAGGAGGAAAAGTCTATTACCCATAAATTTTAAGTCTAATACCAACTAAAAGGGATTGCATATGAAAAAGGTTATAAATTTAAGGCTAATAATCATTTAAAATGGGGCTCGTCGAGTCAGGACCAATTTATACTAAAATCCATGACTAACAACCCCTCCAAAAACAAAGTTCAATCATTTTTGGGGGAAAAGTCTATTACCCATAAATTTGAAGTCTAATACCAACTAAATGGGATTGGATATGAAAATGGTTAGAAATCTAAGGCTAATACTCATTTAAAATGAGGCTCGTCGAGCCAGGACCAATTTGTCTGAAAATCCAAGGCTAACACCCCCTCCAAAAACCAAGTTCTATCATTTTGGGGGGAAAAGTCTATTACACATAAATTTGAAGTCTAATACCAACTAAAAGGGATTGGATATGAACAAGGTTAGAAATCTAAGGTTAATACTCATTTAAAATGGGGCTCGTGAAGTCAGGACCAATTTGTCCGAAAATCCAAGGCTAACACCCCCTCCAAAAACCAAGTTCTATCATTTTGGGGGGAAAAGTCTATTACCCATAAATTTGAAGTCTAATACCACCTAAAAGGAATTGGATATGAACAAGGTTAGAAATCTAATGCTAATACTCATTTAAAATGGGGCTCGTGAAGTCAGGACCAATTTGTCCAAAAATCCAAGCCTAACACCCCCTCCAAAAACCAAGTTCTATCATTTTGGGGGAAAACTCTATTACCCATAAATTTGAAGTCTAATACCAACTAAAAGGTATTGGATATGAACAAGGTTAGAAATCTAATGCTAATACTCATTTAAAATGGGGCTCGTGAAGTCAGGACCAATTTGTCCGAAAATCCAAGGCTAACACCCCCTCCAAAAACCAAGTTCAATAATGTTTGGGGGAAAAGTCTATTACCCATAAATTTGAAGTCTAATACCAGCTAAAAGGGATTGGATATGAACAAGGTTAGAAATCTAAGGCTAAAACTCATTTAAAATGGGGCTCGTCCAGTCAGGACCAATTTGTCTAAAAATCCAAGGCTAACACCCCCTCCAAAAACCAAGTTCTATCATTTTGGGAGGAAAAGTCTATTACCCATAAATTTGAAGTCTAATACCAACTAAAAGGGATTGCATATGAACAAGGTTATAAATCTAAGGCTAATAATCATTTAAAATGTGGCTCGTCGAGTCAGGACCAATTTATCCAAAAATCCATGGCTAACACCCCCTCCAAAAACCAAGTTCTATCATTTTGGGGGGGAAAGTCTATTACCCATAAATTTGAAGTCTTATACCAACTAAAAGGGATTGGATATGAACAAGGTTATAAATCTAAGGCTAATACTCATTTAAAATGGGGCTCGTGAAGTCAGGACCAATTTGTCCGAAAATCCAAGGCTAGCACCCCCTACAAAAACCAAGTTCAATTATGTTTGGGGGAAAAGTCTATTACCCATAAATATGAAGTCTAATACCAACTAAAAGGGATTGGATATGAACAAGGTTATAAATCTAAGGCTAATACTCATTTAAAATGGTGCTTGTCAAAGTCAGGACCAATTTTTCTGAAAATCCAAGGCTAACACCCCCTCCAAAAACCAAGTTCTATCATTTTGGGGGGAAAAGTCTATTACCCATAAATTTGAAGTCTAATACCAACTAAAAGGTATTGCATATGAACAAGGTTAGAAATCTAAGGATAATACTCATTTAAAATGGGGCTCGTCGAGTCAGAACCAATTTGTCCGAAAATCCAAGGCTAACACCCCCTCCAAAAACCAAGTTCTATCATTTTGGGGGGAAAAGTCTATTACCCATAAATTTGAAGTCTAATACCAACTAAAAGGGATTGGATATGAACAAGGTTAGAAATATAAGGCTAATACTCAATTAAAATGGGGCTCGTCGAGTCATGACCAATTTGTCTGAAAATCCAAGGCTAACACCCCCTCCAAAAACAAAGTTCTATCATTTTGGGAGGAAAAGTCTATTACCCATAAATTTGAAGTCTAATACCAACTAAAAGGGATTTCATATGAACAAGGTTATAAATCTAAGGCTAATAATCATTTAAAATGGGGCTCGTCGAGTCAGGACCAATTTATCCAAAAATCCATGGCTAACAGCCCCTCCAAAAACCAAGTTCAATCATTTTTGGGGGAAAAGTCTATTACCCATAAATTTGAAGTCTAATACCAACTAAAATGGATTGGATATGAACAAGGTTACAAATCTAAGTCTAATACTCATTTAAAATGGGGCTCGTCGAGTCAGGACCAATTTGACCGAAAATCCAAGGCTAACACCCCCTCCAAAAACCAAGTTCAATCATGTTTGGGGGAAAAGTCTATTACCCATAAATTTGAAGTCTAATACCAGCTAAAAGGAATTGGATATGAACAAGGTTAGAAATCTAAGGCTAATAATCATTTAAAATGGGGCTCGTCGAGTCAGGACCAATTTGTCTGAAAATCCAAGGCTAACACCCCCTCCAAAAACCAAGTTCTATCATTTTGGGGGAAAACTCTATTACCCATAAATTTGAAGTCTAGTACCAACTAAAAGGTATTGTATATGAACAAGGTTAGAAATCTAATGCTAATACTCATTTAAAATGGGGCTCGTGCAGTCAGGACTAATTTGTCCGAAAATCCAAGGCTAACACCCCCTCCAAAAACCAAGTTCTATCATTTTGGGGGGAAAAGTCTATTACCAATTAATTTGAAGTCTAATACCAACTAAAAGGGATTGGATATGGACAAGGTTAGAAATCTAAGGCTAATACTCATTTAAAATGGGGCTCGTGAAGTCAGGACCAATTTGTCCGAAAATCCAAGGCTAACACCCCCTCCAAAAACCAAGTTCAATCATGTTTGGGCGAAAAGTCTATTACCCATAAATTTGAAGTCTAATACCAGATAAAAGAGATTGGATATGAACAAGGTTAGAAATCTAAGGCTAAAACTCATTTAAAATGGGGCTCGTCTAGTTAGGAACAATTTGTCTGAAAATCCAAGGCTAACACCCCCTGCAAAAACCAAGTTCAATCATGTTTGGGGGAAAAGTCTATTACCCATAAATTTGAAGTCTAATACCAGATAAAAGGAATTGGATATGAACAAGGTTAGAAATCTAAGGCTAATACTCATTTAAAATAGGCTCGTGAAGTCAGGACCAATTTGTCCAAAAATCCAATGCTAACACCCCCTCCAAAAACCAAGTTCTATCATTTTGGGGGGAAAAAGTCTATTATCCATAAATTTGAAGTCTAATACCAACTAAAAGGGATTGGATATGAATATGGTTAGAAATCTAAGGCTAATACTCATTTAAAATGGGGCTCGTCGACTCAGGACCAATTTGTCTAAAAATCCAAGGCTAACACCCCCTCCAAAAACCAAGTTCTATCATTTTAGGAGGAAAAGTCTATTACCCATAAATTTGAAGTCTAATACCAACTAAAAGGGATTGCATATGAACAAGGTTATAAATCTAAGGCTAATAATCATTTAAAATGGGGCTCGTCGAGTCAGGACCAATTTATCCAAAAATCCATGGCTAACACCCCCTCCAAAAACCAAGTTCAATCATTTTGGGGGGAAAAGTCTATTACCCATAAATTTGAAGTCTAATACCAACTAAAAGGTATTGGATATGAACAAGGTTAGAAATCTAAGGCTAACAATCATTTAAAATGGGGCTCGTGAAGTCAGGACCAATTTGTCCGAAAATCCAAGGCTAACACCCCCTCCAAAAACCAAGTTCTATCATTTTGGGGGGAAAAGTCTATTACACATAAATTTGTAGTCTAATACCAACTAAAAGGGATTGGATATGAACAAGGTTAGAAATCTAAGGCTAATACTCAATTAAAATGGGGTTCGTCGAGTCAGGACCAATTTAACCAAAAATCCAAGGCTAACACCCCCTCCAAAAACCAGTTCAATCATTTTTGGGGGAAATTTCTATTACCCATAAATTTGAAGTCTAATACCAACTAAAAGGTATTGGATATGAACAACGTTAGAAATCAAAGGCTAATAATCATTTAAAATGGGGCTCATCGAGTCAGGACCAATTTGTCCGAAAATCCAAGGCTAACACCCCTTCCAAAAACCAAGTTCTATCATTTTAGGGGGAAAAGTCTATTACCCATAAATTTGAAGTCTAAAACCAACTAAAGATATTGGATATGAACAAGGTTAGAAATCTAATGCTCATAATCATTCAAAATGGGGCTCGTCAAGTCAGGACCAATTTGTCGGAAAATCCAAGGCTAACACCCCCTCCAAAAACCAAGTTTTATCATTTTCGGGGGAAAAGTCTATTACCCATAAATTTGAAGTCTAATACCAAATAAAAGGGATTGGATATGAACAAGGTTAGAAATCTAAGGCTAATACTCATTTCAAATGGGGATCGTCGAGTCAGGACCAATTTAACCGAAAATCCAAGGCTAACACCCCCTCCAAAAACCAAGTTCAATCATTTTTGGGGGAAATGTCTATTACCCATAAATTTGAAGTATAATACCACCTAAAAGGTATTGGATATGAACAAAGTTAGAAATCTAAGGCTAATACTCATTTAAAATGGGGCTCGTCGAGTCAGGACCAATTTAACCGAAAATCCAAGGCTAACACCCCCTCCAAAAACCAGTTGAATCATTTTTGGGGGAAATGTCTATTACCCATAAATTTGAAGTCTAATGCCAACTAAAAGGTATTGGTTATGAACAACGTTAGAAATCAAAGGCTAATAATCATTTAAAATGGGGCTCATCGTGTCAGGACCAATTTGTCCGAAAATCCAAGGCTAACACCCCCTCCAAAAACAAAGTTTTATCATTTTCGGGGGAAAAGTCTATTACCCATAAATTTGAAGTCTAATACCAACTAAAAGGTATTGGATATGAACAAGGTTAGAAATCTAAGGCTAACAATCATTTAAAATGGGGCTCGTCAAGTCAGGACCAATTTGTCTGAAAATCCAAGGCTAACACCCCCTCCAAAAACCAAGTTCTATCATTTTGGGGGGAAAAGTCTATTTCCCATAAATTTGAAGTCTCATATCAACTAAAAGGGATTGGATATGAACAAGGTTAGAAATCTAAGGCTAATACTCATTGAAAATGGGGCTCGTCGAGTCAGGACCAAATTGACCAAAAATCCAAGGCTAACACCCCCTCCAAAAACCAAGTTCAATCATTTTTGGGGGGAAAGTCTATTACCCATAAATTTGAAGTCTAATACCAACTAAAAGGTATTGGATATGAACAAGGTTAGAAATCAAAGGCTAATAATCATTTCAAATGGGGCTCGTCAAGTGAGGACCAATTTGTCTGAAAATCCAAGGCTAACACCCCCTCCAAAAACCAAGTTCTATCATTTTGGGGGGAAAAGTCTATTACCCATAAATTTGAAGTCTATTACCAACTAAAAGGTATTGGATATGAACAAGGTTAGAAATCTAAGGCTAACAATCATTTAAAATGGGGCTCGTCAAGTCAGCACCAATTTGTCTGAAAATCCAAGGCTAACACCCCCTCCAAAAACCAAGTTCTATCATTTTGGGGGGAAATGTCTATTACCCATAAATTTGAAGTCTAATGCCAACTAAAAGGTATTGGTTATGAACAACGTTAGAAATCAAAGGCTAATAATCATTTAAAATGGGGCTCATCGTGTCAGGACCAATTTGTCTGAAATACCAAGGCTAACACCCCGTCCAAAAACCAAGTTCTATCATTTTGGGGGAAAACTCTATTACCCATAAATTTGAAGTCTAATACCAACTAAAAGGTATTGGATATGAACAAGGTTAGAAATCTAATGCTAATACTTATTTAAAATGGGGCTCGTGAAGTCAGGACTAATTTGTCCGAAAATCCAACGCTAACACCCCCTCCAAAAACCAAGTTCTATCATTTTGGGGGGAAAAGTCTATTACCAATAAATTTGAAGTCTAATACCAACTAAAAGGGATTGGATATGAACAAGGTTAGAAATCTAAGGCTAATACTCATTTAAAATGGGGCTCGTGAAGTCAGGACCAATTTGTCCGAAAATCCAAGGCTAACACCCCCTCCAAAAACCAAGTTCTATCATTTTGAGGGGAAAAAGTCTATTATCCATAAATTTGAAGTCTAATACCAACTAAAAGGGATTGGATATGAATATGGTTACAAATCTAAGGCTAATACTCATTTAAAATGGGGCTCGTCGACTCAGAACCAATTTGTCTAAAAATCCAAGGCTAACACCCCCTCCAAAAACCAAGTTCTATCATTTTAGGAGGAAAAGTCTATTACCTATAAATTTGAAGTCTAATACCAACTAAAAGGGATTGCATATGAACAAGGTTATAAATCTAAGGCTAATAATCATTTAAAATGGGGCTCGTCGAGTCAGGACCAATTTATCCAAAAATCCATGGCTAACACCCCCTCCAAAAACCAAGTTCAATCATTTTGGGGGGAAAAGTCTATTACCCATAAATTTGAAGTCTAATACCAACTAAAAGGTATTGGATATGAACAAGGTTAGAAATCTAAGGCTAACAATCATTTAAAATGGGGCTCGTGAAGTCAGGACCAATTTGTCCGAAAATCCAAGGCTAACACCCCCTCCAAAAACCAAGTTCTATCATTTTGGGGGGAAAAGTCTATTACACATAAATTTGAAGTCTAATACCAACTAAAAGGGATTGGATATGAACAAGGTTAGAAATCTAAGGCTAATACTCAATTAAAATGGGGTTCGTCGAGTCAGGACCAATTTAACCAAAAATCCAAGGCTAACACCCCCTCCAAAAACCAGTTCAATCATTTTTGGGGGAAATTTCTATTACCCATAAATTTGAAGTCTAATACCAACTAAAAGGTATTGGATATGAACAACGTTAGAAATCAAAGGCTAATAATCATTTAAAATGGGGCTCATCGAGTCAGGACCAATTTGTCCGAAAATCCAAGGCTAACACCCCCTCCAAAAACCAAGTTCTATCATTTTAGGGGGAAAAGTCTATTACCCATAAATTTGAAGTCTAATACCAACTAAAGATATTGGATATGAACAAGGTTAGAAATCTAATGCTCATAATCATTCAAAATGGGGCTCGTCAAGTCAGGACCAATTTGTCGGAAAATCCAAGGCTAACACCCCCTCCAAAAACCAAGTTTTATCATTTTCGGGGGAAAAGTCTATTACCCATAAATTTCAAGTCTAATACCAAATAAAAGGGATTGGATATGAACAAGGTTAGAAATCTAAGGCTAATACTCATTTAAAATGGGGCTCGTCGAGTCAGGACCAATTTAACCGAAAATCCAAGGCTAACACCCCCTCCAAAAACCAGTTGAATCATTTTTGGGGGAAATGTCTATTACCCATAAATTTGAAGTCTAATGCCAACTAAAAGGTATTGGTTATGAACAACGTTAGAAATCAAAGGCTAATAATCATTTAAAATGGGGCTCATCGTGTCAGGACCAATTTGTCCGAAAATCCAAGGCTAACACCCCCTCCAAAAACAAAGTTTTATCATTTTCGGGGGAAAAGTCTATTACCCATAAATTTGAAGTCTAATACCAACTAAAAGGTATTGGATATGAACAAGGTTAGAAATCTAAGGCTAACAATCATTTAAAATGGGGCTCGTCAAGTCAGGACCAATTTGTCTGAAAATCCAAGGCTAACACCCCCTCCAAAAACCAAGTTCTATCATTTTGGGGGGAAAAGTCTATTTCCCATAAATTTGAAGTCTCATATCAACTAAAAGGGATTGGATATGAACAAGGTTAGAAATCTAAGGCTAATACTCATTGAAAATGGGGCTCGTCGAGTCGAGGACCAAATTTGACCAAAAAATCCAAGGCTAACACCCCCTCCAAAAACCAAGTTCAATCATTTTTGGGGGGAAAGTCTATTACCCATAAATTTGAAGTCTAATACCAACTAAAAGGTATTGGATATGAACAAGGTTAGAAATCAAAGGCTAATAATCATTTAAAATGGGGCTCGTCAAGTGAGGACCAATTTGTCTGAAAATCCAAGGCTAACACCCCCTCCAAAAACCAAGTTCTATCATTTTGGGGGGAAAAGTCTATTACCCATAAATTTGAAGTCTATTACCAACTAAAAGGTATTGGATATGAACAAGGTTAGAAATCTAAGGCTAACAATCATTTAAAATGGGGCTCGTCAAGTCAGCACCAATTTGTCTGAAAATCCAAGGCTAACACCCCCTCCAAAAACCAAGTTCTATCATTTTGGGGGGAAAAGTCTATTACCCAAAAATTTGAAGTCTATTACCAACTAAAAGGTATTGGATATGAACAAGGTTAGAAATATAAGGATAATTATCATTTAAAATGGGGCTCGTCAAGTCAGGACCAATTTGTCTGAAATACCAAGGCTAACACCCCGTCCAAAAACCAAGTTCTATCATTTTGGGGGAAAACTCTATTACCCATAAATTTGAAGTCTAATACCAACTAAAAGGTATTGGATATGAACAAGGTTAGAAATCTAATGCTAATACTCATTTAAAATGGGGCTCGTGAAGTCAGGACTAATTTGTCCGAAAATCCAAGGCTAACACCCCCTCCAAAAACCAAGTTCTATCATTTTGGGGGGAAAAGTCTATTACCAATAAATTTGAAGTCTAATACCAACTAAAAGGGATTGGATATGAACAAGGTTAGAAATCTAAGGCTAATACTCATTTAAAATGGGGCTCGTGAAGTCAGGACCAATTTGTCCGAAAATCCAAGGCTAACACCCCCTCCAAAAACCAAGTTCAATCATGTTTGGGCGAAAAGTCTATTACCCATAAATTTGAAGTCTAATGCCAACTAAAAGGTATTGGTTATGAACAACGTTAGAAATCAAAGGCTAATAATCATTTAAAATGGGGCTCATCGTGTCAGGACCAATTTGTCCGAAAATCCAAGGCTAACACCCCCTCCAAAAACAAAGTTTTATCATTTTCGGGGGAAAAGTCTATTACCCATAAATTTGAAGTCTAATACCAACTAAAAGGTATTGGATATGAACAAGGTTAGAAATCTAAGGCTAACAATCATTTAAAATGGGGCTCGTCAAGTCAGGACCAATTTGTCTGAAAATCCAAGGCTAACACCCCCTCCAAAAACCAAGTTCTATCATTTTGGGGGGAAAAGTCTATTTCCCATAAATTTGAAGTCTCATACCAACTAAAAGGGATTGGATATGAACAAGGTTATAAATCTAAGGCTAATACTCATTGAAAATGGGGCTCGTGAAGTCAGGACCAATTTGTCCGAAAATCCAAGGCTAACACCCCCTTCAAAAACCAAGTTCTACCATTTTGGGGGGAAAAGTCTATTATCCATAAATTTGAAGTCTCATACCAACTAAAAGGGATGGGATATGAACAAGGTTAGAAATCTAAGGCTAATACTCATTTCAAATGGGGCTTGTGAAGTCAGGACCAATTTGTCCGAAAATCCAAGGCTAACACCCCCTCCAAAAACCAAGTTCAATCATGTTTGGGGGAAAAGTCTATTACCCATAAATTTGAAGTCTAATACCAACTAAAAGGAATTGGATATGAACAAGGTTAGAAATCAAAGGCTAATAATCATTTAAAATGGGGCTCGTCAAGTCAGGACCAATTTGTCTGAAAATCCAAGGCTAACACCCCCTCCAAAAACCAAGTTCAATCATTTTTGGGGGAAAAGTGTATTACCCATAAATTTGAAGTCTAATACGAACTAAAAGTTATTGAATATGAACAATGTTAGAATTATAAGGCTAACAATCATTTAAAATTTGGCTCGTGAAGTCAAGACCAATTTGTCCAAAAATCCACCCCCTCCAAAAACGAAGTTCTATCATTTTGAAGGGGGGGAAAGTCTATTACCCATAAATTTGAAGTCTAATACCAAATAAAAGGGATTAGATATGAACAAGGTTAGAAATATAAGGCTAATACTCATTTAAAATGGGGCTCGTCGAGTCAGGACCAATTTGACCGAAAATCCAAGGCTAACACCCCCTCCAAAAACCAAGTTCAATCATTTTTGGGGGAAATGTCTATTACCCATAAATTTGAAGTCTAATACCAACTAAAAGGTATTGGATATGAAAAAGGTTAGAAATCTAAGGCTAATAATCATTTAAAATGGGGCTCGTTAAGTCAGGACCAATTTGTCTGAAAATCCAAGGCTAACACCCCCTCCAAAAACCAAGTTCAATCATTTTTGGGGGAAAAGTGTATTACCCATAAATTTGAAGTCTAATACGAACTAAAAGTTATTGGATATGAACAATGTTAGAATTATAAGGCTAACAATCATTTAAAATGGGGCTCGTGAAGTCAAGACCAATTTGTCCAAAAATCCACCCCCTCCAAAAACCAAGTTCTATCATTTGGGGGGGGGGGGGAAAGTCTATTACCCATAAATTTGAAGTCTAATACCAAATAAAAGGGATTGGATATGAACAAGGTTAGAAATATAAGGCTAATACTCATTTAAAATGGGGCTCGTCGAGTCAGGACCAATTTGACCGAAAATCCAAGGCCAACACCCCCTCCAAAAACCAAGTTCAATCATTTTTGGGGGAAATGTCTATTACCCATAAATTTGAAGTCTAATACCAACTAAAAGGTATTGGATATGAAAAAGGTTAGAAATGTAAGGCTAATAATCATTTAAAATGGGGCTCGTTAAGTCAGGACCAATTTGTCTGAAAATCCAAGGCTAACACCCCCTCCAAAAACCAAGTTCTATCATTTTGGGGGGAAAAGTCTATTACCCATAAATTTGAAGTCTAATACCAACTAAAAGATATTTGATATGAACAAGTTTAGAAATGTAAGGCTAATAATCATTTAAAATGGGGCTCGTCAAGTCAGGACCAATTTGTCTGAAAATCCAAGGCTAACACCCCCTTCAAAAACCAAGTTCTATCATTTTTGGGGGAAAAGTCTATTACCCATAAATTTGAAGTCTAATACCAACTAAAAGATATTTGATATGAACAAGTTTAGAAATGTAAGGCTAATAATCATTTAAAATGGGGGCTCGTCAAGTCGGGACCAATTTGTCCGAAAATCCAAGGCTAACACCCCCTTCAAAAAACCAAGTTCTATCATTTTTGGGGGGAAAAAGTCTATTACCCATAAATTTGAAGTATAATACCAACTAAAAGGTATTGGATATGAACAAGGTTATAAATCTAAGGCTAACACTCATTGAAAATGGGGCTCGTGAAGTCAGGACCAATTTGTCCGAAAATCCAAGGCTAACACCCCCTTCAAAAACCAAGTTCTATCATTTTGGGGGGAAAAGTCTATTACCCATAAATTTGAAGTCTCATACCAACTAAAAGGGATGGGATATGAACAAGGTTAGAAATCTAAGGCTAATACTCATTTCAAATGGGGCTTGTGAAGTCAGGACCAATTTGTGCGAAAATCCAAGGCTAACACCCCCTCCAAAAACCAAGTTCAATCATGTTTGGGGGGAAAAAGTCTATTACCCATAAATTTGAAGTCTAATACCAACTAAAAGGGAATTGGATATGAACAAGGTTAGAAATCAAAGGCTAATAATCATTTAAAATGGGGCTCGTCAAGTCGGGACCAATTTGTCCGAAAATCCAAGGCTAACACCCCCTTCAAAAAACCAAGTTCTATCATTTTTGGGGGGAAAAAGTCTATTACCCATAAATTTGAAGTATAATACCAACTAAAAGGTATTGGATATGAACAAGGTTAGAAATCTAAGGCTAATACTCATTTAAAATGGGGCTCGTCGAGTCAGGACCAATTTAACCGAAAATCCAAGGCCAACACCCCCTCCAAAAACCAGTTCAATCATTTTTGGGGGAAAATGTCTATTACCCATAAATTTGAAGTCTAATACCAACTAAAAGGTATTGGATATGAACAACGTTAGAAATCAAAGGCTAATAATCATTTAAAATGGGGCTCATCGAGTCAGGACCAATTTGTCCGAAAATCCAAGGCTAACACCCCCTCCAAAAACAAAGTTTTATCATTTTCGGGGGAAAAGTCTATTACCCATAAATTTGAAGTCTAATACCAACTAAAAGGTATTGGATATGAACAAGGTTAGAAATCTAAGGCTAACAATCATTTAAAATGGGGCTCGTCAAGTCAGGACCAATTTGTCTGAAAATCCAAGGCTAACACCCCCTCCAAAAACCAAGTTCTATCATTTTGGGGGGAAAAGTCTATTTCCCATAAATTTGAAGTCTCATATCAACTAAAAGGGATTGGATATGAACAAGGTTAGAAATCTAAGGCTAATACTCATTGAAAATGGGGGCTCGTCGAGTCGGGGACCAAATTTGACCAAAAAATCCAAGGCTAACACCCCCTCCAAAAACCAAGTTCAATCATTTTTGGGGGGAAAGTCTATTACCCATAAATTTGAAGTCTAATACCAACTAAAAGGTATTGGATATGAACAAGGTTAGAAATCAAAGGCTAATAATCATTTAAAATGGGGCTCGTCAAGTGAGGACCAATTTGTCTGAAAATCCAAGGCTAACACCCCCTCCAAAAACCAAGTTCTATCATTTTGGGGGGAAAAGTCTATTACCCATAAATTTGAAGTCTATTACCAACTAAAAGGTATTGGATATGAACAAGGTTAGAAATCTAAGGCTAACAATCATTTAAAATGGGGCTCGTCAAGTCAGCACCAATTTGTCTGAAAATCCAAGGCTAACACCCCCTCCAAAAACCAAGTTCTATCATTTTGGGGGGAAAAGTCTATTACCCAAAAATTTGAAGTCTATTACCAACTAAAAGGGTATTGGATATGAACAAGGTTAGAAATATAAGGATAATTACTCATTTAAAATGGGGCTCGTCAAGTCGGGACCAATTTGTCCGAAAATACCAAGGCTAACACCCCGTCCAAAAACCAAGTTCTATCATTTTGGGGGAAAACTCTATTACCCATAAATTTGAAGTCTAATACCAACTAAAAGGTATTGGATATGAACAAGGTTAGAAATCTAATGCTAATACTCATTTAAAATGGGGCTCGTGAAGTCAGGACTAATTTGTCCGAAAATCCAAGGCTAACACCCCCTCCAAAAACCAAGTTCTATCATTTTGGGGGGAAAAGTCTATTACCAATAAATTTGAAGTCTAATACCAACTAAAAGGGATTGGATATGAACAAGGTTAGAAATCTAAGGCTAATACTCATTTAAAATGGGGCTCGTGAAGTCAGGACCAATTTGTCCGAAAATCCAAGGCTAACACCCCCTCCAAAAACCAAGTTCAATCATGTTTGGGCGAAAAGTCTATTACCCATAAATTTGAAGTCTAATGCCAACTAAAAGGTATTGGTTATGAACAACGTTAGAAATCAAAGGCTAATAATCATTTAAAATGGGGCTCATCGTGTCGGGACCAATTTGTCCAGAAAATCCAAGGCTAACACCCCCTCCAAAAACAAAGTTTTATCATTTTTCGGGGAAAAAGTCTATTACCCATAAATTTGAAGTCTAATACCAACTAAAAGGTATTGGATATGAACAAGGTTAGAAATCTAAGGCTAACAATCATTTAAAATGGGGCTCGTCAAGTCAGGACCAATTTGTCTGAAAATCCAAGGCTAACACCCCCTCCAAAAACCAAGTTCTATCATTTTGGGGGGAAAAGTCTATTTCCCATAAATTTGAAGTCTCATACCAACTAAAAGGGATTGGATATGAACAAGGTTATAAATCTAAGGCTAATACTCATTGAAAATGGGGCTCGTGAAGTCAGGACCAATTTGTCCGAAAATCCAAGGCTAACACCCCCTTCAAAAACCAAGTTCTACCATTTTGGGGGGAAAAGTCTATTATCCATAAATTTGAAGTCTCATACCAACTAAAAGGGATGGGATATGAACAAGGTTAGAAATCTAAGGCTAATACTCATTTCAAATGGGGCTTGTGAAGTCAGGACCAATTTGTCCGAAAATCCAAGGCTAACACCCCCTCCAAAAACCAAGTTCAATCATGTTTGGGGGAAAAGTCTATTACCCATAAATTTGAAGTCTAATACCAACTAAAAGGAATTGGATATGAACAAGGTTAGAAATCAAAGGCTAATAATCATTTAAAATGGGGCTCGTCAAGTCAGGACCAATTTGTCTGAAAATCCAAGGCTAACACCCCCTCCAAAAACCAAGTTCAATCATTTTTGGGGGAAAAGTGTATTACCCATAAATTTGAAGTCTAATACGAACTAAAAGTTATTGAATATGAACAATGTTAGAATTATAAGGCTAACAATCATTTAAAATTTGGCTCGTGAAGTCAAGACCAATTTGTCCAGAAAATCCACCCCCCTCCAAAAACGAAGTTCTATCATTTTGAAGGGGGAAAAGTCTATTACCCATAAATTTGAAGTCTAATACCAAATAAAAGGGATTAGATATGAACAAGGTTAGAAATATAAGGCTAATACTCATTTAAAATGGGGCTCGTCGAGTCAGGACCAATTTGACCGAAAATCCAAGGCTAACACCCCCTCCAAAAACCAAGTTCAATCATTTTTGGGGGAAATGTCTATTACCCATAAATTTGAAGTCTAATACCAACTAAAAGGTATTGGATATGAAAAAGGTTAGAAATCTAAGGCTAATAATCATTTAAAATGGGGCTCGTTAAGTCAGGACCAATTTGTCTGAAAATCCAAGGCTAACACCCCCTCCAAAAACCAAGTTCAATCATTTTTGGGGGAAAAGTGTATTACCCATAAATTTGAAGTCTAATACGAACTAAAAGTTATTGGATATGAACAATGTTAGAATTATAAGGCTAACAATCATTTAAAATGGGGCTCGTGAAGTCAAGACCAATTTGTCCAAAAATCCACCCCCTCCAAAAACCAAGTTCTATCATTTGGGGGGGGGAAAGTCTATTACCCATAAATTTGAAGTCTAATACCAAATAAAAGGGATTGGATATAAACAAGGTTAGAAATATAAGGCTAATACTCATTTAAAATGGGGCTCGTCGAGTCAGGACCAATTTGACCGAAAATCCAAGGCCAACACCCCCTCCAAAAACCAAGTTCAATCATTTTTGGGGGAAATGTCTATTACCCATAAATTTGAAGTCTAATACCAACTAAAAGGTATTGGATATGAAAAAGGTTAGAAATGTAAGGCTAATAATCATTTAAAATGGGGCTCGTTAAGTCAGGACCAATTTGTCTGAAAATCCAAGGCTAACACCCCCTCCAAAAACCAAGTTCTATCATTTTGGGGGGAAAAGTCTATTACCCATAAATTTGAAGTCTAATACCAACTAAAAGATATTTGATATGAACAAGTTTAGAAATGTAAGGCTAATAATCATTTAAAATGGGGCTCGTCAAGTCAGGACCAATTTGTCTGAAAATCCAAGGCTAACACCCCCTTCAAAAAACCAAGTTCTATCATTTTTGGGGGGGAAAAGTCTATTACCCATAAATTTGAAGTCTAATACCAACTAAAAGATATTTGATATGAACAAGTTTAGAAATGTAAGGCTAATAATCATTTAAAATGGGGCTCGTCAAGTCAGGACCAATTTGTCTGAAAATCCAAGGCTAACACCCCCTTCAAAAACCAAGTTCTATCATTTTTGGGGGAAAAGTCTATTACCCATAAATTTGAAGTATAATACCAACTAAAAGGTATTGGATATGAACAAGGTTATAAAACTAAGGCTAATACTCATTGAAAATGGGGCTCGTGAAGTCAGGACCAATTTGTCCGAAAATCCAAGGCTAACACCCCCTTCAAAAACCAAGTTCTATCATTTTGGGGGGAAAAGTCTATTACCCATAAATTTGAAGTCTCATACCAACTAAAAGGGATGGGATATGAACAAGGTTAGAAATCTAAGGCTAATACTCATTTCAAATGGGGCTTGTGAAGTCAGGACCAATTTGTGCAAAAATCCAAGGCTAACACCCCCTCCAAAAACCAAGTTCAATCATGTTTGGGGGAAAAGTCTATTACCCATAAATTTGAAGTCTAATACCAACTAAAAGGAATTGGATATGAACAAGGTTAGAAATCAAAGGCTAATAATCATTTAAAATGGGGCTCGTCAAGTCAGGACCAATTTGTCTGAAAATCCAAGGCTAACACCCCCTTCAAAAACCAAGTTCTATCATTTTTGGGGGAAAAGTCTATTACCCATAAATTTGAAGTATAATACCAACTAAAAGGTATTGGATATGAACAAGGTTAGAAATCTAAGGCTAATACTCATTTAAAATGGGGCTCGTCGAGTCAGGACCAATTTAACCGAAAATCCAAGGCCAACACCCCCTCCAAAAACCAGTTCAATCATTTTTGGGGGAAAATGTCTATTACCCATAAATTTGAAGTCTAATACCAACTAAAAGGTATTGGATATGAACAACGTTAGAAATCAAAGGCTAATAATCATTTAAAATGGGGCTCATCGAGTCAGGACCAATTTGTCCGAAAATCCAAGGCTAACACCCCCTCCAAAAACCAAGTTCTATCATTTTAGGGGGAAAAGTCTATAACCCATAAATTTGAAGTCTAATACCAACTAAAGATATTGGATATGAACAAGGTTTGAAATCTAAGGGTAATACTCATTTAAAATGGGGCTCGTCAAGTCAGGACCAATTTGTCTGAAAATCCAAGGCTAACACCCCCTCAAAAAACCAAGTTCTATCATTTTAGGGGGAAAAGTCTATTACCCATAAATTTGAAGTCTCATACCAACTAAAAGGGATTGGATATGAACAAGGTTAGAAATCTAATGCTCATAATCATTTAAAATGGGGCTCGTCAAGTCAGGACCAATTTGTCAGAAAATCCAAGGCTAACACCCCCTCCAAAAACCAAGTTTTATTATTTTCGGGGGAAAAGTCTATTACCCATAAATTTGAAGTCTAATACCAACTAAAAGGTATTGGATATGAACAAGGTTAGAAATATAAGGCTAACAATCATGTAAAATGGGGCTCGTCAAGTCAGGACCAATTTGTCTGAAAATCCAAGGCTAACACCCCCTCCAAAAACCAAGTTCTATCATTTTGGGGGGAAAAGTCTATTTCCCATAAATTTGAAGTCTCATACCAACTAAAAGGGATTGGATATGAACAAGGTTAGAAATCTAAGGCTAATACTCATTTAAAAATGGGGCTCGTCGAGTCGGGGACCAAATTTGTCCAGACAAATCCAAGGCTAACACCCCCTCCAAAAAACCAAGTTCAATCATTTTTGGGGGAAATGTCTATTACCCATAAATTTAAAGTCTAATACCAACTAAAAGGTATTGGATATGAACAAGGTTAGAAATCAAAGGCTAATAATCATTTAAAATGGGGCTCGTCAAGTGAGGACCAATTTGTCTGAAAATCCAAGGCTAACACCCCCTCCAAAAACCAAGTTCTATCATTTTGGGGGGAAAAGTCTATTACCCATAAATTTGAAGTCTATTACCAACTAAAAGGTATTGGATATGAACAAGGTTAGAAATCTAAGGCTAACAATCATTTAAAATGGGGCTCGTCAAGTCAGGACCAATTTGTCTGAAAATCCAAGGCTAACACCCCCTCCAAAAACCAAGTTCTATCATTTTGGAGGGAAAAGTCTATTACCCAAAAATTTGAAGTCTATTACCAACTAAAAGGTATTGGATATGAACAAGGTTAGAAATCTAAGGCTAATAATCATTTAAAATGGGGCTCGTCAAGTGAGGACCAATTTGTCTGAAAATCCAAGGCTAACACCCCGTCCAAAAACCAAGTTCTATCATTTCGGGGGGAAAAGTCTATTACCCATAAATTTGAAGTCTAATACCAACTAAAAGGTATTGGATATGAACAAGGTTATAAATCTAAGGCTAATACTCATTGAAAATGGGGCTCGTGAAGTCAGGACCAATTTGTCCGAAAATCCAAGGCTAACACCCCCTTCAAAAACCAAGTTCTATCATTTAGGGGGGAAAAGTCAATTACCCATAAATTTGAAGTCTCATACCAACTAAAAGGGATGGGATATGAACAAGGTTAGAAATCTAAGGCTAATACTCATTTCAAATGGGGCTTGTGAAGTCAGGACCAATTTGTCCGAAAATCCAAGGCTAACACCCCCTCCAAAAACCAAGTTCTATCATTTTGGGGGGAAAAGTCTATTACCCATAAATTTGAAGTCTAATACCAACTAAAAGATATTTGATATGAACAAGTTTAGAAATGTAAGGCTAATAATCATTTAAAATGGGGCTCGTCAAGTCAGGACCAATTTGTCTGAAAATCCAAGGCTAACACCCCCTTCAAAAACCAAGTTCTATCATTTTTGGGGGAAAAGTATATTACCCATAAATTTGAAGTCTAATACCAACTAAAAGATATTTGATATGAACAAGTTTAGAAATGTAAGGCTAATAATCATTTAAAATGGGGCTCGTCAAGTCAGGACCAATTTGTCTGAAAATCCAAGGCTAACACCCCCTTCAAAAACCAAGTTCTATCATTTTTGGGGGAAAAGTCTATTACCCATAAATTTGAAGTATAATACCAACTAAAAGGTATTGGATATGAACAAGGTTAGAAATCTAAGGCTAATACTCATTTAAAATGGGGCTCGTCGAGTCAGGACCAATTTGACCGAAAATCCAAGGCTAACACCCCCTCCAAAAACCAAGTTTTATCATTTTCGGGGGAAAAGTCTATTACCCATAAATTTGAAGTCTAATACCAACTAAAAGGTATTGGATATGAACAAGGTTAGAAATATAAGGCTAACAATCATTTAAAATGGGGCTCGTCAAGTCAGGACCAATTTGTCTGAAAATCCAAGGCTAACACCCCCTCCAAAAACCAAGTTCTATCATTTTGGGGGGAAAAGTCTATTTCCCATAAATATGAAGTCTCATACCAACTAAAAGGGATTGGATATGAACAAGGTTAGAAATCTAAGGCTAATACTCATTAAAAATGGGGCTCGTCGAGTCAGGACCAAATTGACCGAAAATCCAAGGCTAACACCCCCTCCAAAAACCAAGTTCAATCATTTTTGGGGGAAATGTCTATTACCCATAAATTTGAAGTCTAATACCAACTAAAAGGTATTGGATATGAAAATGGTTAGAAATCTAAGGCTAATAATCATTTAAAATGGGGCTCGTTAAGTCAGGACCAATTTGTCTGAAAATCCAAGGCTAACACCCCCTCCAAAAACCAAGTTCTATCATTTTGGGGGGAAAAGTCTATTACCCATAAATTTGAAGTATAATACCAACTAAAAGATATTGGATATGAACAAGTTTAGAAATGTAAGGCTAATAATCATTTAAAATGGGGCTCGTCAAGTCAGGACCAATTTGTCTGAAAATCCAAGGCTAACACCCCCTCCAAAAACCAAGTTCTATCATTTTGGGGGGAAAAGTCTATTTTCCATAAATATGAAGTCTCATACCAACTAAAAGGGATTGGATATGAACAAGGTTAGAAATCTAAGGCTAATACTCATTAAAAATGGGGCTCGTCGAGTCAGGACCAATTTGTCCGAAAATCCAAGGCTAACATCCCCTCCAAAAACCAAGTTCTATCATTTTAGGGGGAAAAGTCTATTACCCATAAATTTCAAGTCTAATGCCAACTAAAAGGTATTGGATATGAACAATGTTAGAAATCAATGGCTAATAATCATTTAAAAAGGGGCTCATCGAGTCAGGACCAATTTGTCCGAAAATCCAAGGCTAACACCCCCTCCAAAAACCAAGTTTTATCATTTTCGGGGGAAAAGTCTATTACCCATAAATTTGTAGTCTAATACCAACTAAAAGGTATTGGATATGAACAAGGTTAGAAATCTAAGGCTAACAATCATTTAAAATGGGGCTCGTCAAGTCAGGACCAATTTGTCTGAAAATCCAAGGCTAACACCCCCTCCAAAAACCAAGTTCTATCATTTGGGGGGGAAAAGTCTATTTCCCATAAATTTGAAGTCTCATACCAACTAAAAGGGATTGGATAAGAACAAGGTTAGAAATCTAAGGCTAATACTCATTGAAAATGGGGTTCGTCGAGTCAGGACCAAATTGACCGAAAATCCAAGGCTAACACCCCCTCCAAAAACCAAGTTCAATCATTTTTGGGGGAAATGTCTATTACCCATAAATTTGAAGTCTAATACCAACTAAAAGGTATTGGATACGAAAAAGGTTAGAAATCTAAGGATAATAATCATTTAAAATGGGGCTCATCGAGTCAGGACCAATTTGTCCGAAAATCCAAGGCTAACACCCCCTCCAAAAACAAAGTTCTATCATTTTAGGGGGAAAAGTCTATTACCCATAAATGTGAAGTCTAATGCCAACTAAAAGGTATTGGATATGAACAACGTTAGAAATCAATGGGTAATAATCATTTAAAATGGGGCTCATCGAGTCAGGACCAATTTGTCCGAAAATCCAAGGCTAACACCCCCTCCAAAAACCAAGTTTTATCAATTTCGGGGGAAAAGTCTATTACCCATAAATTTGAAATCTAATACCAACTAAAAGGTATTGGATATGAACAAGGTTAGAAATCTAAGGCTAACAATCATTTAAAATGGGGCTCGTCAAGTCAGGACCAATTTGTCTGAAAATCCAAGGCTAACACCCCCTCCAAAAACCAAATTCTATCATTTTGGGGGGAAAAGTCTATTTCCCATAAATTTGAAGTCTCATACCAACTAAAAGGGATTGGATAAGAACAAGGTTAGAAATCTAAGGCTAATACTCATTGAAAATGGGGTTCGTCGAGTCAGGACCAAATTGACCGAAAATCCAAGGCTAACACCCCCTCCAAAAACCAAGTTCAATTATTTTTGGGGGAAAAGTCTATTACCCATAAATTTGAAATCTAATACCAACTAAAAGGTATTGGATATGAACAAGGTTAGAAATATAAGGCTAACAATCATTTAAAATGGGGCTCGTCAAGTCAGGACCAATTTGTCTGAAAATCCAAGGCTAACACCCCCTCCAAAAACCAAGTTTTATCATTTTCGGGGGAAAAGTCTATTACCCATAAATTTGAAATCTAATACCAACTAAAAGGTATTGGATATGAACAAGGTTAGAAATCTAAGGCTAACAATCATTTAAAATGGGGTTCGTCAAGTCAGGACCAATTTGTCTGAAAATCCAAGGCTAACACCCCCTCCAAAAACCAAGTTCAATCATTTTTGGGGGAAATGTCTATTACCCATAAATTTGAAGTCTAATACCAACTAAAAGGTATTGGATATGAAAAAGGTTAGAAATATAAGGATAATAATCATTTAAAATGGGGCTCATCGAGTCAGGACCAATTTGTCCGAAAATCCAAGGCTAACACCCCCTCCAAAAACCAAGTTCTATCATTTTGGGGGGAAAAGTCTATTACCCATAAATTTGAAGTCTCATACCAACTAAAAGATATTGGATATGAACAAGTTTAGAAATGTAAGTCTAATAATCATTTAAAATGGGGCTCGTCAAGTCAGGACCAATTTGTCTGAAAATCCAAGGCTAACACCCCCTTCAAAAACCAAGTTCTATCATTTTGGGGGGAAAAGTCTATTACCCATAAATTTGAAGTCTCATACCAACTAAAAGGGATTGGATATGAACAAGGTTAGAAATATAAGGCTAATACTCATTTAAAATGGGGCTCGTGAAGTCAGGACCAATTTGTCCGAAAATCCAAGGCTAACACCCCCTCCAAAAACCAAGTTCTATCATTTTGGGTGGAAAAGTCTATTACCCATAAATTTAAAGTATAATACCAACTAAAAGGGATTGGATATGAACAAGGTTAGAAATCTAAGGCTAATACTCATTTAAAATGGGGCTCGTCGAGTCAGGACTAATTTAGCCGAAATTCCAAGGCTAACACCCCCTCCAAAAACCAGTTCAATCATTTTTGGGGGAATTGTCTATTACCCATAAATTTGAAGTCTAATACCAACTAAAAGGTATTGGATATGAACAACGTTAGAAATCAAAGGCTAATAATCATTTAAAATGGGGCTCATCGAGTTAGGACCAATTTGTCCGAAAATCCAAGGCTAACACCCCCTCCAAAAACCAAGTTTTATCATTTTCAGGGGAAAAGTCTATAACCCATAAATTTGAAATCTAATACCAACTAAAATGTATTGGATATGAACAAGGTTAGAAATCTAATGCTAACAATCATTTAAAATGGGGCTCGTCAAGTCAGGACCAATTTGTCTGAAAATCCAAGGCTAACACCCCCTCCAAAAACCAAATTCTATCATTTTGGGGGGAAAAGTCTATTTCCCATAAATTTGAAGTCTCATACCAACTAAAAGGGATTGGATAAGAACAAGGTTAGAAATCTAAGGCTAATACTCATTGAAAATGGGGTTCGTCGAGTCAGGACCAAATTGACCGAAAATCCAAGGCTAACACCCCCTCCAAAAACCAAGTTCAATCATTTTTGGGGGAAATGTCTATTACCCATAAATTTGAAGTCTAATACCAACTAAAAGGTATTGGATATGAAAAAGGTTAGAAATCTAAGGATAATAATCATTTAAAATGGGGCTCATCGAGTCAGGACCAATTTGTCCGAAAATCCAAGGCTAACACCCCCTCCAAAAACCAAGTTCTATCATTTTGGGGGGAAAAGTCTATTACCCATAAATTTGAAGTCTCATACCAACTAAAAGATATTGGATATGAACAAGTTTAGAAATGTAAGGCTAATAATCATTTAAAATGGGGCTCGTCAAGTCAGGACCAATTTGTCTGAAAATCCAAGGCTAACACCCACTTCAAAAACCAAGTTCTATCATTTTTGGGGGAAAAGTCTATTACCCATAAATTTGAAGTCTCATACCAACTAAAAGGGATTGGATATGAACAAGGTTAGAAATCTAAGGCTAATACTCATTTAAAATGGGGCTCGTGAAGTCAGGACCAATTTGTCCGAAAATCCAAGGCTAACACCCCCTCCAAAAACCAAGTTCTATCATTTTGGGGGGAAAAGTCTGTTACCCATAAATTTGAAGTCTCATACCAACTAAAAGGGATTGGATATGAACAAGGTTAGAAATCTAAGGCTAAGAATCATTTAAAATGGGGCTCGTCAAGTCAGGACCAATTTGTCTGAAAATCCAAGGCTAACACCCCCTCCAAAAACCAAGTTCTATCATTTTGGGGGGAAAAGTCTATTACCCATAAATTTGAAGTCTAATACCAACTAAAAGGTATTGGATATGAACAAGGTTAGAAATATAAGGCTAACAATCATTTAAAATGGGGCTCGTGAAGTCAGGACCAATTTGTCCAGAAAATCCAAGGCTAACACCCCTCCAAAAAACCAAGTTCTATCATTTTTGGGGGGGGGGAAAGTCTATTACCCATAAATTTGAAGTCTAATACCAACTAAAAGGGATTGGATATGAACAAGGTTAGAAATCTAAGGCTAATACTCATTTAAAATGGGGCTCGTCGAGTCGGGACTAATTTAACCGAAAATCCAAGGCTAACACCCCCTCCAAAAACCCAGTTCAATCATTTTTGGGGGGAATTGTCTATTACCCATAAATTTGAAGTCTAATACCAACTAAAAGGTATTGGATATGAACAACGTTAGAAATCAAAGGCTAATAATCATTTAAAAATGGGGCTCATCGAGTCGGGACCAATTTGTCAGAAAATCCAAGGCTAACACCCCTCCAAAAACCAAGTTCTATCATTTTAGGGGGAAAAAGTCTATTACCCATAAATTTGAAGTCTAATACCAACTAAAAGGTATTGGATATGAACAAGGTTAGAAATCTAAGGCTAACAATCATTTAAAATGGGGCTCGTGAAGTCAGGACCAATTTGTCCGAAAATCCAAGGCCTAACACCCCCGCAAAAACCAAGTTCTATCATTTTGGGGGGAAAAGTCTGTTACCCATAAATTTGAAGTCTCATACCAACTAAAAGGGATTGGATATGAACAAGGTTAGAAATCTAAGGCTAAGAATCATTTAAAATGGGGCTCGTCAAGTCAGGACCAATTTGTCTGAAAATCCAAGGCTAACACCCCCTCCAAAAACAAAGTTCTATCATTTTGGGGGGAAAAGTCTATTTCCCATAAATTTGAAGTCTCATACCAACTAAAAGGGATTGGATAAGAACAAGGTTAGAAATCTAAGGCTAATACTCATTGAAAATGGGGTTCGTCGAGTCAGGACCAAATTGACCGAAAATCCAATGCTAACACCCCCTCCAAAAACCAAGTTCAATCATTTTTGTGGGAAATGTCTATTACCCATAAATTTGAAGTCTAATACCAACTAAAAGGTATTGGATATGAAAAAGGTTAGAAATCTAAGGATAATAATCATTTAAAATGGGGCTCATCGAGTCAGGACCAATTTGTCCGAAAATCCAAGGGTAACACCCCCTCCAAAAACCAAGTTCTATCATTTTGGGGGGAAAAGTCTATTACCCATAAATTTGAAGTCTCATACCAACTAAAAGATATTGGATATGAACAAGTTTAGAAATGTAAGGCTAATAATCATTTAAAATGGGGCTCGTCAAGTCAGGACCAATTTGTCTGAAAATCCAAGGCTAACACCCACTTCAAAAACCAAGTTCTATCATTTTTGGGGGAAAAGTCTATTACCCATAAATTTGAAGTCTCATACCAACTAAAAGGGATTGGATATGAACAAGGTTAGAAATCTAAGGCTAATACTCATTTAAAATGGGGCTCGTGAAGTCAGGACCAATTTGTCCGAAAATCCAAGGCTAACACCCCCTCCAAAAACCAAGTTCTATCATTTTGGGGGGGAAAAGTCTATTACCCATAAATTTAAAGTATAATACCAACTAAAAGGGATTGGATATGAACAAGGTTAGAAATATAAGGCTAATACTCATTTAAAATGGGGCTCGTCGAGTCAGGACTAATTTAACCGAAATTCCAAGGCTAACACCCCCTCCAAAAACCAGTTCAATCATTTTTGGGGGAATTGTCTATTACCCATAAATTTGAAGTCTAATACCAACTAAAAGGTATTGGATATGAACAACGTTAGAAATCAAAGGCTAATAATCATTTAAAATGGGGCTCTTCGAGTCAGGACCAATTTGTCCGAAAATCCAAGGCTAACACCCCCTCCAAAAACCAAGTTCTATCATTTTAGGGGGAAAAGTCTATTACCCGTAAATTTGAAGTCTAATACCAACTAAAAGGTATTGGATATGAACAAGGTTAGAAATCTAAGGCTAACAATCATTTAAAATGGGGTTCGTGAAGTCAGGACCAATTTGTCAGAAAATCCAAGGCTAACACCCCCCTCCAAAAACCAAGTTCTATCATTTTGGGGGGAAAAAGTCCATTACCCATAAATTTGAAGTCTCATACCAACTAAAAGGGATTGGATATGAACAAGGTTAGAAATCTAAGGCTAAGAATCATTTAAAATGGGGCTCGTCAAGTCGGGGACCAATTTGTCACGAAAATCCAAGGCTAACACCCCCTCCAAAAACCAAGTTCTATCATTTTGGGGGGGAAAAGTCTATTACCCATAAATTTGAAGTCTAATACCAACTAAAAGGGATTGGATATGAACAAGGTTAGAAATCTACGGCTAATAATCATTTAAAAATGGGGGCTCGTTAAGTCGGGACCAATTTGTCACGAAAATCCAAGGCTAACACCCCCCTCCAAAAACCAAGTTTTATCATTTTGGGGGGGAAAAAGTCTATTACCCATAAATTTGAAGTCTAATACCAACTAAAAGGTATTGGATATGAACAAGGTTAGAAATATAAGGCTAACAATCATTTAAAATGGGGCTCGTGAAGTCAGGACCAATTTGTCCGAAAATCCAAGGCTAACACCCCCTCCAAAAACCAAGTTCTATCATTTTGGGGGGAAAAGTCTATTACCCATAAATTTGAAGTCTAATACCAACTAAAAGGTATTGGATATGAACAAGGTTAGAAATATAAGGCTAACAATCATTTAAAATGGGGCTCGTGAAGTCGGGACCAATTTGTCAGAAAATCCAAGGCTAACACCCCCTCCAAAAAACCAGTTCAATCATTTTTGGGGGAATTGTCTATTACCCATAAATTTGAAGTCTAATACCAACTAAAAGGTATTGGATATGAACAACGTTAGAAATCAAAGGCTAATAATCATTTAAAATAGGGCTCATCGAGTCAGGACCAATTTGTCCGAAAATCCAAGGCTAACACCCCCTCCAAAAACCAAGTTCTATCATTTTAGGGGGAAAAGTCTATTACCCATAAATTTGAAGTCTAATACCAACTAAAAGGTATTGGATATGAACAAGGTTAGAAATCTAAGGTTAACAATCATTTAAAATGGGGTTCGTGAAGTCAGGACCAATTTGTCTGAAAATCCAAGGCTAACACCCCCTCCAAAAACCAAGTTCTATCATTTTGGGGGGAAAAGTCTGTTACCCATAAATTTGAAGTCTCATACCAACTAAAAGGGATTGGATATGAACAAGGTTAGAAATCTAAGTCTAATACTCATTTAAAATGGGGCTCGTCGAGTCAGGACCAATTTGTCCGAAAATCCAAGCCTAACACCCCCTCCAAAAACCAAGTTCAATCATTTTTTGGGGGAAAAGTCTATTACCCATAAATTTGAAGTCTAATACCAACTAAAAGGGATTGGATATGAACAAGGTTAGAAATCTAAGGCTAATACTCATTTAAAATGGGGCTCGTCGAGTCAGGACTAATTTAACCGAAAATCCAAGGCTAACACCCCCTCCAAAAACCAGTTCAATCATTTTTGGGGGAATTGTCTATTACCCATAAATTTGAAGTCTAATACCAACTAAAAGGTATTGGATATGAACAACGTTAGAAATCAAAGGATGATAATCATTTAAAATGGGGCTCATCGAGTCAGGACCAATTTGTCCGAAAATCCAAGGCTAACACCCCCTCCAAAAACCAAGTTCTATCATTTTAGGGGGAAAAGTCTATTACCCATAAATTTGAAGTCTAATACCAACTAAAAGGTATTGGATATGAACAAGGTTAGAAATCTAAGGCTAACAATCATTTAAAATGGGGCTCGTGAAGTCAGGACCAATTTGTCCGAAAATCCAAGGCTAACACCCCCTCCAAAAACCAAGTTCTATCATTTTGGGGGGAAAAGTCTGTTACCCATAAATTTGAAGTCTCATACCAACTAAAAGGGATTGGATATGAACAAGGTTAGAAATCTAAGGCTAAGAATCATTTAAAATGGGGCTCGTCAAGTCAGGACCAATTTGTCTGAAAATCCAAGGCTAACACCCCCTCCAAAAACCAAGTTCTATCATTTTGGGGGGAAAAGTCTATTACCCATAAATTTGAAGTCTAATACCAACTAAAAGGGATTGGATATGAACAAGGTTAGAAATCTACGGCTAATAATCATTTAAAATGGGGCTCGTTAAGTCAGGACCAATTTGTCTGAAAATCCAAGGCTAACACCCCCTCCAAAAACCAAGTTTTATCATTTTGGGGGGAAAAGTCTATTACCCATAAATTTGAAGTCTAATACCAACTAAAAGGTATTGGATATGAACAATGTTAGAAATATAAGGCTAACAATCATTTAAAATGGGGCTCGTGAAGTCAGGACCAATTTGTCCGAAAATCCAAGGCTAACACCCCCTCCAAAAACCAAGTTCTATCATTTTGGGGGGGAAAAGTCTATTACCCATAAATTTGAAGTCTAATACCAACTAAAAGGTATTGGATATGAACAAGGTTAGAAATATAAGGCTAACAATCATTTAAAATGGGGCTCGTGAAGTCAGGACCAATTTGTCCGAAAATCCAAGGCTAACACCCCCTCCAAAAACCAGTTCAATCATTTTTGGGGGAATTGTCTATTACCCATAAATTTGAAGTCTAATACCAACTAAAAGGTATTGGATATGAACAACGTTAGAAATCAAAGGCTAATAATCATTTAAAATGGGGCTCATCGAGTCAGGACCAATTTGTCCGAAAATCCAAGGCTAACACCCCCTCCAAAAACCAAGTTCTATCATTTTAGGGGGAAAAGTCTATTACCCATAAATTTGAAGTCTAATACCAACTAAAAGGTATTGGATATGAACAAGGTTAGAAATCTAAGGCTAACAATCATTTAAAATGGGGTTCGTGAAGTCAGGACCAATTTGTCTCGAAAATCCAAGGCTAACACCCCCTCCAAAAACCAAGTTCTATCATTTTGGGGGGAAAAGTCTGTTACCCATAAATTTGAAGTCTCATACCAACTAAAAGGGATTGGATATGAACAAGGTTAGAAATCTAAGTCTAATACTCATTTAAAATGGGACTCGTCGAGTCAGGACCAATTTGTCCGAAAATCCAAGCCTAACACCCCCTCCAAAAACCAAGTTCAATCATTTTTTGGGGGAAAAGTCTATTACCCATAAATTTGAAGTCTAATACCAACTAAAAGGGATTGGATATGAACAAGGTTAGAAATCTAAGGCTAATACTCATTTAAAATGGGGCTCGTCGAGTCAGGACTAATTTAACCGAAAATCCAAGGCTAACACCCCCTCCAAAAACCAGTTCAATCATTTTTGGGGGAATTGTCTATTACCCATAAATTTGAAGTCTAATACCAACTAAAAGGTATTGGATATGAACAACGTTAGAAATCAAAGGCTAATAATCATTTAAAATGGGGCTCATCGAGTCAGGACCAATTTGTCCGAAAATCCAAGGCTAACACCCCCTCCAAAAACCAAGTTCTATCATTTTAGGGGGAAAAGTCTATTACCCATAAATTTGAAGTCTAATACCAACTAAAAGGTATTGGATATGAACAAGGTTAGAAATCTAAGGCTAACAATCATTTAAAAATGGGGCTCGTGAAGTCGGGACCAATTTGTCCGAAAATCCAAGGCTAACACCCCCTCCAAAAACCAAGTTCTATCATTTTGGGGGGAAAAGTCTGTTACCCATAAATTTGAAGTCTCATACCAACTAAAAGGGATTGGATATGAACAAGGTTAGAAATCTAAGGCTAAGAATCATTTAAAATGGGGCTAGTCAAGTCGGGGACCAATTTGTCCGAAAAATCCAAGGCTAACACCCCCTCCAAAAACCAAGTTCTATCATTTTGGGGGGGAAAAAGTCTATTACCCATAAATTTGAAGTCTAATACCAACTAAAAGGGATTGGATATGAACAAGGTTAGAAATATAAGGCTAATAATCATTTAAAATGGGGCTCGTTAAGTCAGGACCAATTTGTCTGAAAATCCAAGGCTAACACCCCCTCCAAAAACCAAGTTCTATCATTTTGGGGGGAAAAGTCTATTACCCATAAATTTGAAGTCTAATACCAACTAAAAGGTATTGGATATGAACAAGGTTAGAAATATAAGGCTAACAATCATTTAAAATGGGGCTCGTGAAGTCAGGACAAATTTGTCCGAAAATCCAAGGCTAACACCCCCTCCAAAAACCAAGTTCTATCATTTTGGGGGGGAAAGTCTATTACCCATAAATTTGAAGTCTAATACCAACTAAAAGGGATTGGATATGAACAAGGTTAGAAATCTAAGGCTAATACTCATTTAAAATGGGGCTCGTCGAGTCAGGACTAATTTAACCGAAAATCCAAGGCTAACACCCCCTCCAAAAACCAGTTCAATCATTTTTGGGGGAATTGTCTATTACCCATAAATTTGAAGTCTAATACCAACTAAAAGGTATTGGATATGAACAACGTTAGAAATCAAAGGCTAATAATCATTTAAAATGGGGCTCATCGAGTCAGGACCAATTTGTCCGAAAATCCAAGGCTAACACCCCCTCCAAAAACCAAGTTCTATCATTTTAGGGGGAAAAGTCTATTACCCATAAATTTGAAGGCTAATACCAACTAAAAGGTATTGGATATGAACAAGGTTAGAAAGCTAAGGCTAACAATCATTTAAAATGGGGCTCGTGAAGTCAGGACCAATTTGACCGAAAATCCACCCACTCCAAAAACCAAGTTCTATCATTTTGGGGGGGGAAAGTCTATTACTCATAAATTTGAAGTCTAATACCAAATAAAAGGGATTGGATATGAACAAGGTTATAAATTTAAGGATAATACTCATTTAAAATGGGGCTCGTCGAGTCAGGACCAATTTGACCGAAAATCCAAGGCTAACACCCCCTCCAAAAACCAAGTTCAATCATTTTTGGGGGAAATGTCTATTACCCATAAATTTGAAGTCTAATACCAACTAAAAGGTATTGGATATGAAAAAGGTTAGAAATCTAAGGCTAATAATCATTTAAAATGGGGCTCGTGAAGTCAGGACCAATTTGTCTGAAAATCCAAGGCTAACACCCCCTCCAAAAACCAAGTTCTATCATGTTGGGGGGAAAAGTCTATTACCCATAAATTTGAAGTCTAATACCAACTAAAAGGTATTGGATATGAACAAGTTTAGAAATATAAGGCTAACAATCATTTAAAATGGGGCTCGTGAAGTCAGGACCAATTTGTCTGAAAATCCATGGTTAACACCCCCTCCAAAAACCAAGTTCTATCATTTTGGGGGGAAAAGTCTATTACCCATAAATTTGAAGTCTAATACCAACTAAAAGGGATTGGATATGATCAAGGTTAGAAATCTAAGGCTAATACTCATTTAAAATGGGGCTCGTCGAGTCAGGACTAATTTAACCGAAAATCCAAGGCTAACACCCCCTCCAAAAACCAAGTTCTATCATTTTGGGGGGGAAAAGTCTATTACCCATAAATTTGAAGTCTAATACCAACTAAAAGGTATTGGATATGAACAAGGTTAGAAATATAAGCCTAACAATCATTTAAAATGGGGCTCGTGAAGTCAGGACCAATTTGTCCGAAAATCCAAGGCTAACAACCCCTCCAAAAACCAAGTTCTATCATTTTAGGGGGAAAAGTCTATTACCCATAAATTTGAAGTCTAATACCAACTAAAAGGTATTGGATATGAACAAGGTTAGAAATCTAAGGCTAACAATCATTTAAAATGGGGCTCGTGAAGTCAGGACCAATTTGTCCGAAAATCCAAGGCTAACACCCCCTCCAAAAACCAAGTTCTATCATTTTGGGGGGAAAAGTCTATTACCCATAAATTTGAAGTCTCATACCAACCAAAAGGGATTGGATATGAACAAGGTTAGAAATCTAAGGCTAATAATCATTTAAAATGGGGCTCGTCAAGTCAGGACCAATTTGTCTGAAAATCCAAGGCTAACACCCCCTCCAAAAACCAAGTTCTATCATTTTGGGGGGAAAGTCTATTACCCATAAATTTGAAGTCTAATACCAACTAAAAGGTATTGGATATGAACAAGGTTAGAAATCTAAGGCTTACAATCATTTAAAATGGGGCTCGTGAAGTCAAGACCAATTTGTCCAAAAATCCACCCCCTCCAAAAACCAAGTTCTATCATTTTGGGGGGGGAAAGTCTATTACTCATAAATTTGAAGTCTAATACCAAATAAAAGGGATTGGATATGAACAATGTTAGAAATATAAGGATAATACTCATTTAAAATGGGGCTCGTCGAGTCAGGACCAATTTGACCGAAAATCCAAGGCTAACACCCCCTCCAAAACCCAAGTTCAATCATTTTTGGGGGAAATGTCTATTACCCATAAATTTGAAGTCTAATACCAACTAAAAGGTATTGGATATGAACAAGGTTAGAAATATTAGGCTAATAATCATTTAAAATGGGGCTCATCGAGTTAGGACCAATTTGTCCGAAAATCCAAGGCTAACAACCCCTCCAAAAACCAAGTTCTATCATTTTAGGGGGAAAAGTCTATTACCCATAAATTTGAAGTCTAATACCAACTAAACGGTATTGGATATGAACAAGGTTAGAAATATAAGGCTAACAATCATTTAAAATGGGGCTCGTGAAGTCAGGACCAATTTGTCCGAAAATCCAAGGCTAACACCCCCTCCAAAAACCAAGTTCTATCATTTTGGGGGGAAAAGTCTATTACCCATAAATTTGAAGTCTCATACCAACTAAAAGGGATTGGATATGAACAAGGTTAGAAATCTAAGCCTAATAATCATTTAAAATGGGGCTCGTCAAGTCAGGACCAATTTGTCTGAAAATCCAAGGCTAACACCCCCTCCAAAAACCAAGTTCTATCATTTTGGGGGGAAAAGTCTATTACCCATAAATTTGAAGTCTCATACCAACTAAAAGGGATTGGATATGAACAAGGTTAGAAATCTAAGGCTAATAATCATTTAAAATGGGGCTCGTCAAGTCAGGACCAATTTGTCTGAAAATCCAAGGCTAACACCCCCTCCAAAAACCAAGTTCTATCATTTTGGGGGGAAAAGTCTATTACCCATAAATTTGAAGTCTAATACCAACTAAAAGGTATTGGATATGAACAAGGTTAGAAATCTAAGGCTAACAATCATTTAAAATGGGGCTCGTGAAGTCAGGACCAATTTGACCGAAAATCCAAGGCTAACACCCCCTCCAAAAACCAAGTTCTTTCATTTTGGGGGGAAAAGTCTATTACCCATAAATTTGAAGTCTCATATCAACTAAAAGGGATTGGATATGAACAAGGTTAGAAATCTAAGGCTAATAATCATTTAAAATGGGGCTCGTCAAGTCAGGACCAATTTGTCTGAAAATCCAAGGCTAACACCCCCTCCAAAAACCAAGTTCTATCATTTTGGGGGGAAAAGTCTATTACCCATAAATTTGAAGTCTAATACCAACTAAAAGGTATTGGATATGAACAAGGTTAGAAATCTAAGGCTAACAATCATTTAAAATGGGGCTCGTGAAGTCAAGACCAATTTGGCCAAAAATCCACCCCCTCCAAAAACCAAGTTCTATCATTTTGGGGGGGGGAAAGTCTATTACTCATAAATTTGAAGTCTAATACCAAATAAAAGGGATTGGATATGAACAAGGTTAGAAATTTAAGGATAATACTCATTTAAAATGGGGCTCGTCGAGTCAGGACCAATTTGACCGAAAATCCAAGGCTAACACCCCCTCCAAAATCCAAATTCAATCATTTTTGGGGGAAATGTCTATTACCCATAAATTTGAAGTCTAATACCAACTAAAAGGTATTGGATATGAAAAAGGTTAGAAATCTAAGTCTAATAATCATTTAAAATGGGGCTCGTTAAGTCAGGACCAATTTGTCTGAAAATCCAAGGCTAACACCCCCTCCAAAAACCAAGTTCTATCATTTTGGGGGGAAAAGTCTATTACCCATAAATTTGAAGTCTAATACAAACTAAAAGGTATTGGATATGAACAAGGTTAGAAATATAAGGCTAACAATCATTTAAAATGGGGCTCGTGAAGTCGGGGACCAATTTGTCAGAAAATCCAAGGCTAACACCCCTCCAAAAACCAAGTTCTATCATTTTG
Source organism: Salix suchowensis (assembly GCA_029030765.1). Classification (NCBI taxonomy): domain Eukaryota; kingdom Viridiplantae; phylum Streptophyta; class Magnoliopsida; order Malpighiales; family Salicaceae; genus Salix; species Salix suchowensis. Next base: position 219,941 of record JAPFFH010000489.1, on the reverse strand, counting down.
GGGGGAAAAGTCTATTACCCATAAATTTGAAGTCTAATACCAACTAAAAGGGATTGGATATGAACAAGGTTAGAAATCTAAGGCTAATACTCATTTAAAATGGGGCTCGTCGAGTCAGGACTAATTTAACCGAAAATCCAAGGCTAACACCCCCTCCAAAAACCAGTTCAATCATTTTTGGGAGAATTGTCTATTACCCATAAATTTGAAGTCTAATACCAACTAAAAGGTATTGGATATGAACAACGTTAGAAATCACAGGCTAATAATCATTTAAAATGGGGCTCATCGAGTCAGGACCAATTTGTCCGAAAATCCAAGGCTAACACCCCCTCCAAAAACCAAGTTCTATCATTTTAGGGGGAAAAGTCTATTACCCATAAATTTGAAGTCTAATACCAACTAAAAGGTATTGGATATGAACAAGGTTAGAAATCTAAGGCTAACAATCATTTAAAATGGGGCTCGTGAATTCAGGACCAATTTGTCCAAAAATTCAAGGCTAACACCCCCTCCAAAAACCAAGTTCTATCATTTTGGGGGGAAAAGTCTATTACCCATAAATTTGAAGTCTCATAACAACTAAAAGGGATTGGATATGAACAAGGTTAGAAATCTAAGGCTAATAATCATTTAAAATGGGGCTCGTCAAGTCAGGACCAATTTGTCTGAAAATCCAAGGCTAACACCCCCTCCAAAAACCAAGTTCTATCATTTTGGGGGGAAAAGTCTATTACCCATAAATTTGAAGTCTAATACCAACTAAAAGGTATTGGATATGAACAAGGTTAGAAATCTAAGGCTAACAATCATTTAAAATGGTGCTCGTGAAGTCAAGACCAATTTGTCCAAAAATCCACCCCCTCCAAAAACCAAGTTCTATCATTTTGGGGGGGGAAAGTCTATTACTCATAAATTTGAAGTCTAATACCAAATAAAAGGGATTGGATATGAACAAGGTTAGAAATATAAGGCTAATACTCATTTAAAATGGGGCTCGTCGAGTCAGGACCAATTTGACCGAAAATCCAAGGCTAACACCCCCTCCAAAAATCAAGTTCAATCATTTTTGGGGGAAATGTCTATTACCCATAAATTTGAAGTCTAATACCAACTAAAAGGTATTGGATATGAAAAAGGTTAGAAATCTAAGGCTAATAATTATTTAAAATGGGGCTCGTTTAGTCAGGACCAATTTGTCTGAAAATCCAAGGCTAACACCCCCTCCAAAAACCAAGTTCTATCATTTTGGGGGGAAACGTCTATTACCCATAAATTTGAAGTCTAATACCAACTAAAAGATATTGGATATGAACAAGTTTAGAAATGTAAGGCTAATAATCATTTAAAATGGGGCTCGTCAAGTCAGGACCAATTTGTCTGAAAATCCAAGGCTAACACCCCCTTCAAAAACCAAGTTCTATCATTTTTGGGGGAAAAGTCTATTACCCATAAATTTGAAGTCTCATACCAAATAAAAGGGATTGGATATGAACAAGTTTAGAAATCTAAGGCTAATACTCATTTAAAATGGGGCTCGTGAAGTCAGGACCAATTTGTCCGAAAATCCAAGGCTAACACCCCCTCCAAAAACCAACTTCTATCATTTTGGGGGGGAAAAGTCTATTACCCATAAATTTGAAGTCTAATACCAACTAAAAGGTATTGGATATGAACAACGTTAGAAATCAAAGGCTAATAATCATTTAAAATGGGGCTCGTCGAGTCAGGACCAATTTGTCCGAAAATCCAAGGCTAACACCCCCTCCAAAAACCAAGTTCTATCATTTTAGGGGGAAAAGTCTATTACCCATAAATTTGTAGTCTAATACCAACTAAAAGGTATTGGATATGAACAAGGTTAGAAATCTAAGGCTAACAATCATTTAAAATGGGGCTCGTGAAGTCAGGACCAATTTGTCCGAAAATCCAAGGCTAACACCCCCTCCAAAAACCAAGTTCTATCATTTCGGGGGAAAAAGTCTATTACCCATAAATTTGAAGTCTCATACCAACTAAAAGCGATTGGATATGAACAAGGTTAGAAATCTAAGGCTAATAATCATTTAAAATGGGGCTCGTCGAGTCAGGACCAATTTGTCCGAAAATCCAAGGCTAACACCCCCTCCAAAAACCAAGTTCAATCATTTTTGGGGGAAATGTCTATTACCCATAAATTTGAAGTCTAATACCAACTAAAAGGTATTGGATATGAAAAAGGTTAGAAATCTAAGGCTAATATTCATTTAAAATGGGGCTCGTTAAGTCAGGACCAATTTGTCTGAAAATCCAAGGCTAACACCCCCTCCAAAAACCAAGTTCTATCATTTTGGGGGGAAAAGTCTATTACCCATAAATTTGAAGTCTAATACCAACTAAAAGATATTGGATATGAACAAGTTTAGAAATGTAAGGCTAATAATCATTTAAAATGGGGCTCGTCAAGTCAGGACCAATTAGTCTGAAAATCCAAGGCTAACACCCCCTTCAAAAACCAAGTTCTATCATTTTTGGGGGAAAAGTCTATTACCCATAAATTTGAAGTCTCATACCAAATAAAAGGGATTGGATATGAACAAGTTTAGAAATCTAAAGCTAATACTCATTTAAAATGGGGCTCGTGAAGTTAGGACCAATTTGTCCGAAAATCCAAGGCTAACACCCCCTCCAAAAACCAACTTCTATCATTTTGGGGGGGAAAAGTCTATTACCCATAAATTTAAAGTATAATACCAACTAAAAGGGATTGGATATGAACAAGGTTAGAAATCTAAGGCTAATACTCATTTAAAATGAGGCTCGTGAAGTCAGGACCAATTTGTCCAAAAATCCAAGGCTAACACCCCCTCCAAAAACCAAGTTCTATCATTTCGGGGGAAAAAGTCTATTACCCATAAATTTGAAGTCTCATACCAACTAAAAGCGATTGGATATGAGCAAGGTTAGAAATCTAAGGCTAATAATAATTTAAAATGGGGCTCGTTAAGTCAGGACCAATTTGTCTGAAAATCCAAGGCTAACACCCCCTCCAAAAACCAAGTTCTATCATTTTGGGGGGAAAAGTCTATTACCCATAAATTTGAAGTCTAATACCAACTAAAAGATATTGGATATGAACAAGTTTAGAAATGTAAGCCTAATAATCATTTAAAATGGGGCTCGTCGAGTCAGGACCAATTTGTCCGAAAATCCAAGGCTAACACCCCCTCCAAAAACCAAGTTCTATCATTTTAGGGGGAAAAGTCTATTACCCATAAATTTGAAGTCTAATACCAACTAAAAGGTATTGGATATGAACAAGGTTAGAAATCTAAGGCTAACAATCATTTAAAATGGGGCTCGTGAAGTCAGGACCAATTTGTCCGAAAATCCAAGGCTAACACCCCCTCCAAAAACCAAGTTCTATCATTTCGGGGGAAAAAGTCTATTACCCATAAATTTGAAGTATCATACCAACTAAAAGCGATTGGATATGAACAAGTTTAGAAATCTAAAGCTAATACTCATTTAAAATGGGGCTCGTGAAGTCAGGACCAATTTGTCCGAAAATCCAAGGCTAACACCCCCTCCAAAAACCAACTTCTATCATTTTGGGGGGGAAAAGTCTATTACCCATAAATTTAAAGTATAATACCAACTAAAAGGGATTGGATATGAACAAGGTTAGAAATCTAAGGCTAATACTCATTTAAAATGGGGCTCGTGAAGTCAGGACCAATTTGTCCGAAAATCCAAGGCTAACACCCCCTCCAAAAACCAAGTTCTATCATTTTGGGGGGAAAAGTCTATTACCCATAAATTTGAAGTCTAATACCAACTAAAAGGTATTGGATATGAACAAGGTTAGAAATCTAAGGCTAACAATCATTTAAAATGGGGCTTGTGAAGTCAGGACCAATTTGTCCGAAAATCCAAGGCTAACACCCCCTCCAAAAACCAAGTTCTATCATTTTGGGGGGAAAAGTCTATTACCCATAAATTTGAAGTCTAATACCAACTAAAAGGGATTGGATATGAACAAGTTTAGAAATCTAAGGCTAATACTCATTTAAAATGGGGCTCGTCGAGTCAGGACTAATTTAACCGAAAATCCAAGGCTAGCACCCCCTCCAAAAACCAGTTCAATCATTTTTGGGGGAATTGTCTATTACCCATAAATTTGAAGTCTAATACCAACTAAAAGGTATTGGATATGAACAAGGTTAGAAATCAAAGGCTAATACTCATTTAAAATGGGGCTCGTCAAGTCAGGACCAATTTGTCTGAAAATCCAAGGCTAACACCCCCTCCAAAAACCAAGTTCTATCATTTTGGGGGGAAAAGTCTATTACCCATAAATTTGAAGTCTAATACCAACTTAATGGGATTGGATATGAACAAGGTTAGAAAGCTAAGGCTAATACTCATTTAAAATGGGGCTCGTCGAGTCAGGACTAATTTAACCGAAAATCCAAGGCTAACACCCCCTCCAAAAACCAGTTCAATCATTTTTGGGGGAATTGTCTATTACCCTTAAATTTGAAGTCTAATACCAACTAAAAGGTATTGGATATGAACAACGTTAGAAATCAAAGGCTAATAATCATTTAAAATGGGGCTCATCGAGTCAGGACCAATTTGTCCGAAAATCCAAGGCTAACACCCCCTCCAAAAACCAAGTTCTATCATTTTAGGGGGAAAAGTCTATTACCCATAAATTTGAAGTCTAATACCAACTAAAAGGTATTGGATATGAATAAGGTTAGAAATCTAAGGCTAACAATCATTTAAAATGGGGCTCGTGAAGTCAGGACCAATTTGTCCGAAAATCCAAGGCTAACACCCCCTCCAAAAACCAAGTTCTATCATTTTGGGGGGAAAAGTCTATTACCCATAAATTTGAAGTCTCATACCAACTAAAAGGGATTGGATATGAACAAGGTTAGAAATCTAAGGCTAATAATCATTTAAAATGGGGCTCGTCAAGTCAGGACCAATTTGTCTGAAAATCCAAGGCTAACACCCCCTCCAAAAACCAAGTTCTATCATTTTGGGGGGAAAAGTCTATTACCCATAAATTTGAAGTCTAATACCAACTAAAAGGTATTGGATATTAACAAGGTTAGAAATCTAAGGTTAATACGCATTTAAAATGGGGCTCATGAAGTCAGGAACAATTTGTCTGAAAATCCAAGGCTAACACCCTCTCCAAAAACCAAGTTCTATCATTTTTGGGGCAAAAGTGTATTACCCATAAATTTGAAGTCTAATACGAACTAAAAGTTATTGGATATGAACAATGTTAGAATTATAAGGCTAAGAATCATTTAAAATGGGGCTCGTAAAGTCAAGACCAATTTGTCCAAAAATCCACCCCCTCCAAAAACCAAGTTCTATCATTTTGGGAGGAAAAGTCTATTACCCATAAATTTGAAATCTAATACCAAATAAAAGGGATTGGATATGAACAAGGTTAGAAATATAAGGCTAATACTCATTTAAAATGGGGCTCGTCGAGTCAGGACCAATTTGACCGAAAATCCAAGGCTAACACCCCCTCCAAAAACCAAGTTCAATCATTTTTGGGGAAAATGTCTATTACCCATAAATTTGAAGTCTAATACAAAATAAAAGGTATTGGATATGAACAAGGTTAGAAATCTAAGGGTAATACTCATTTAAAATGGGGCTCGTGAAGTCAGGACCAATTTGTCTGATAATCCAAGGCTAACACCCCCTCCAAGAACCAAGTTCTATCATTTTGGGGGAAAAATTCTATTACCCATAAATTTGAAGTCTCATAACAACTAAAAGGGATTGGATATGAACAAGGTTAGAAATCTAAGGCTAATAATCATTTAAAATGGGGCTCGTGAAGTCAGGACCAATTTGTCCGAAAATCCAAGGCTAACACCCCCTCCAAAAACCAACTTCTATCATTTTGGGGGGGAAAAGTCTATTACCCATAAATTTGAAGTCTAATACAAAATAAAAGGTATTGGATATGAACAAGGTTAGAAATCTAAGGGTAATACTCATTTAAAATGGGGCTCGTCGAGTCAGGACCAATTTGTCTGAAAATTCAAGGCTAACACCCCCTCCAAAAACCAAGTTCTATCATTTTGGGGGGAAAAGTCTATTACCCATAAATTTGAAGTCTAATACCAACTAAAAGATATTGGATATGAACAAGGTTAGAAATATAAGGCTAATACTCTTTTAAAATGGGGCTCATCGAGTCAGGACCAATTTGTCCGAAAATACAAGGCTAACACCCCCTCCAAAAAACAAGTTCAATCATTTTTTGGGGGAAAAAGTCTATTACCCATAAATTTGAAGTCTAATACCAACTAAAAGATATTGGATATGAACAAGGTTAGAAATATAAGGCTAATACTCTTTTAAAATGGGGCTCATCGAGTCAGGACCAATTTGTCCGAAAATCCAAGGCTAACACCCCCTCCAAAAACCAAGTTCAATCCTTTTTGGGGGAAAAGTCTATTACCCATAAATTTGAAGTCTAATACCAACTAAAAAGGATTGTATGAACAAGGTTAGAAATCTAAGGCTAATACTCATTTAAAATGCGGCTCGTCGAGTCAGGACCAATTTGTCTGAAAATCCAAGGCTAACACCCCCTCCAAAAACCAAGTTCTATCATTTTGGGGGGAAAAGTCTATTACCCATAAATTTGAAGTCTAATACCAAATAAAAGGGATTGGGTATGAACAAGGTTAGAAATATAAGGCTAATACTCATTTAAAATGGGGCTCGTCGAGTCAGGACCAATTTGTCTGAAAATTCAAGGCTAACACCCCTCCAAAAACCAAGTTCTATCATTTTGGGGGGAAAAGTCTATTACCCATAAATTTGAAGTCTAATACCAACTAAAAGATATTGGATATGAACAAGGTTAGAAATATAAGGCTAATACTCTTTTAAAATGGGGCTCATCGAGTCAGGACCAATTTGTCCGAAAATACAAGGCTAACACCCCCTCCAAAAAACAAGTTCAATCATTTTTGGGGGAAAAGTCTATTACCCATAAATTTGAAGTCTAATACCAACTAAAAGATATTGGATATGAACAAGGTTAAAAATATAAGCCTAATACTCTTTTAAAATGGGGCTCATCGAGTCAGGACCAATTTGTCCGAAAATCCAAGGCTAACACCCCCTCCAAAAACCAAGTTCAATCATTTTTGGGGGAAAAGTCTATTACCCATAAATTTGAAGTCTAATACAAACTAAAAAGGATTGTAAGAACAAGGTTAGAAATCTAAGGCTAATACTCATTTAAAAGGCGGCTCGTCGAGTCAGGACCAATTTGTCTGAAAATCCAAGGCTAACACCCCCTCCAAAAACCAAGTTCTATCATTTTGGGGGGAAAAGTCTATTACCCATAAATTTGAAGTCTAATACCAAATAAAAGGGATTGGGTATGAACAAGGTTAGAAATATAAGGCTAATACTCATTTAAAATGGGGCTCGTCGAGTCAGGACCAATTTGTCTGAAAATTCAAGGCTAACACCCCTCCAAAAACCAAGTTCTATCATTTTGGGGGGAAAAGTCTATTACCCATAAATTTGAAGTCTAATACCAACTAAAATATATTGGATATGAACAAGGTTAGAAATATAAGGCTAATACTCTTTTAAAATGGGGCTCATCGAGTCAGGACCAATCTGTCCGAAAATACAAGGCTAACACCCCCTCCAAAAAACAAGTTCAATCATTTTTGGGGGAAAAGTCTATTACCCATAAATTTGAAGTCTAATACCAACTAAAAGATATTGGATATGAACAAGGTTAAAAATATAAGCCTAATACTCATTTAAAATGGGGCTCATCGAGTCAGGACCAATTTGTCTGAAAATCCAAGGCTAACACCCCCTCCAAAAACCAAGTTCTATAATTTTGGGGGGAAAAGTCTATTACCCATAAATTTGAAGTCTAATACCAACTAAAAAGTATTGGATATGAACAAGGTTAGAAATCTAAGGCTAATACTTATTTAAAAAGGGCTCGTCGAGTCAGGACCAATTTGTCCGAAAAAGCAAGGCTAACACCCCCTCCAAAAACCAAATTCAATCATTTTTGGGGGAAAAGTCTATTACCCATAAATTTGAAGTCTAATACCAACTAAAAGATATTGGATACGAACAAGGTTAGAAATCTAAGTCTAATACTCATTTAAAATGGGGCTCGTCGAGTCAGGACCAATTTATCCAAAAATCCAAGGCTAACACCCCCTCCAAAAACCAAGTTCTATAATTTTGGGGGGAAAAGTCTATTACCCATAAATTTGAAGTCTAATACCAACTAAAAATTATTGGATATGAACAAGGTTAGAAATCTAAGGCTAATAATCATTTAAAATGGGGCTCGTCAAGTCAGGACCAATTTGTCTGAAAATCCAAGGCTAACACCCCCTCCAAAAACCAAGTTGAATCATGTTTGGCGGAAAAGTTTATTACCTATAAATTTGAAGTCTAATACCAACTAAAAGGGATTGGATATGAACAAGGTTAGAAATCTAAGGCTAATACTCATTTAAAATGGGGCTCGTCGAGTCAGGACCAATTTGTCCAAAAATCCAAGGCTAACACCCCCTCCAAAAACCAAGTTCAATCATTTTTGGGGGAAAAGTCTATTACCCATAAATTTGAAGTCTAATACCAACTAAAAGGTATTGGATATGAACAAGGTTAGAAATCTAAGGCTAATAATTATTTAAAATCGGGCTCGTCAAGTCAGGACCAATTTGTCGGAAAATCCAAGGCTAACACCCCCTCCAAAAACCAAGTTCTATCATTTTGGGGGAAAAGTCTATTACCCATAAATTTGAAGTCTCATACAAACTAAAATGGATTGGATATGAACAAGGTTAGAAATATAAGGCTAATACTCATTTAAAATGGAGCTCATCGAGTCAGGACTAATTTGTCCGAAAATCCAAGGCTAACACCCCCTCCAAAAACCAAGTTCAATCATTTTTGGGGGAAAAGTCTATTACCCATAAATTTGAAGTCTAATACCAACTAAAAAGGATTGTATGAACAAGGTTAGAAATCTAAGGCTAATACTCATTTAAAATGCGGCTCGTCGAGTCAGGACCAATTTGTCTGAAAATCCAAGGCTAACACCCCCTCCAAAAACCAAGTTCTATCATTTTGGGGGGAAACGTCTATTACCCATAAATTTGAAGTCTAATACCAAATAAAAGGGATTGGGTATGAACAAGGTTAGAAATATAAGGCTAATACTCATTTAAAATGGGGCTCATCGAGTCAGGACCAATTTGTCCGAAAATACAAGGCTAACACCCCCTCCAAAAAACAAGTTCAATCATTTTTGGGGGAAAAGTCTATTACCCATAAATTTGAAGTCTAATACCAACTAAAAGATATTGGATATGAACAAGGTTAGAAATATAAAGCTAATACTCTTTTAAAATGGGGCTCATCGAGTCAGGACCAATTTGTCCGAAAATCCAAGGCTAACACCCCCTCCAAAAACCAAGTTCAATCCTTTTTGGGGGAAAAGTCTATTACCCATAAATTTGAAGTCTAATACCAACTAAAAAGGATTGTATGAACAAGGTTAGAAATCTAAGGCTAATACTCATTTAAAATGCGGCTCGTCGAGTCAGGACCAATTTGTCTGAAAATCCAAGGCTAACACCCCCTCCAAAAACCAAGTTCTATCATTTTGGGGGGAAAAGTCTATTACCCATAAATTTGAAGTCTAATACCAAATAAAAGGGATTGGGTATGAACAAGGTTAGAAATATAAGGCTAATACTCATTTAAAATGGGGCTCGTCGAGTCAGGACCAATTTGTCTGAAAATTCAAGGCTAACACCCCCTCCAAAAACCAAGTTCTATCATTTTGGGGGGAAAAGTCTATTACCCATAAATTTGAAGTCTAATACCAACTAAAAGATATTGGATATGAACAAGGTTAGAAATATAAGGCTAATACTCTTTTAAAATGGGGCTCATCGAGTCAGGACCAATTTGTCCGAAAATACAAGGCTAACACCCCCTCCAAAAAACAAGTTCAATCATTTTTGGGGGAAAAGTCTATTACCCATAAATTTGAAGTCTAATACCAACTAAAAGATATTGGATATGAACAAGGTTAAAAATATAAGCCTAATACTCATTTAAAATGGGGCTCATCGAGTCAGGACCAATTTGTCCGAAAATCCAAGGCTAACACCCCCTCCAAAAAACAAGTTCTATAATTTTGGGGGGAAAAGTCTATTACCCATAATTTTGAAGTCTAATACCAACTAAAAAGTATTGGATATGAACAAGGTTAGAAATCTAAGGCTAATAATCATTTAAAATGGGGCTCGTCAAGTCAGGACCAATTTGTCTGAAAATCCAAGGCTAACACCCCCTCCAAAAACCAAGTTCTATCATTTTGGGGGGAAAAGTCTATTACCCATAAATTTGAAGTCTAATACCAACTAAAAGTTATTGGATATGAACACGGTTAGAAATCTAAGGCTAATACTCATTTAAAATGGGCCTAGTCGAGTCAGGACCAATTTGTCCGAAAAAGCAAGGCTAGCACCCCTTCCAAAAACCAAGTTCAATCATTTTTGGGGGAAAAGTCTATTGCCCATAAATTTGAAGTCTAATACCAACTAAAAGATATTGGATAGGAACAAGGTTAGAAATCTAAGTCTAATACTCATTTAAAATGGGGCTCGTCGAGTCAGGACCAATTTATCCAAAAATCCAAGGCTAACACCCCCTCCAAAAACCAAGTTCTATAATTTTGGGGGGAAAAGTCTATTACCCATAAATTTGAAGTCTAATACCAACTAAAAGGTATTGGATATGAACAAGGTTAGAAATCTAAAGCTAATAATTATTTAAAATCGGGCTCGTCAAGTCAGGACCAATTTGTCGAAAAATTCAAGGCTAACACCCCCTCCAAACACCAAGTTCTATCATTTTTGGGGGAAAAGTCTATTACCCATAAATTTGAAGTCTAATACCAACTAAAAAGGATTGTATATGAACAAGGTTAGAAATCTAAGGCTAATAATCATTTAAAATGGGGCTCGTCAAGTCAGGACCAATTTGTCTGAAAATCCAAGGCTAACACCCCCTCCAAAAACCAAGTTCTATCATTTTGGGGGGAAAAGTCTATTACCCATAAATTTGAAGTCTAATACCAACTAAAAGTTATTGGATATGAACACGGTTAGAAATCTAAGGCTAATACTCATTTAAAATGGGCCTAGTCGAGTCAGGACCAATTTGTCCGAAAAAGCAAGGCTAGCACCCCTTCCAAAAACCAAGTTCAATCATTTTTGGGGGAAAAGTCTATTGCCCATAAATTTGAAGTCTAATACCAACTAAAAGTTATTGGATATGAACAAGGTTAGAAATCTAAGGCTAATACTCATTTAAAATGGGGCTAGTCGAATCAGGACCAATTTGTCCGAAAAAGCAAGGCTAGCACCCCCTCCAAAAACCAAGTTCAATCATTTTTAGGGGAAACGTCTATTACCAATAAATTTGAAGTCTAATACGAACTAAAAGTTATTGGATATGAACAATGTTAGAAATATAAGGCTAACAATCATTTAAAATGGGGCTCGTGAAGTCAAGACCAATTTGTCCAAAAATCCACCCCCTCCAAAAACCAAGTTCTATCATTTTGGGGGGAAAAGTCTATTACCCATAAATTTGAAGTCTAATACCAAATAAAATGGATTGGATATGAACAAGGTTAGAAATATAAGGCTAATACTCATTTAAAATGGGGCTCGTCGAGTCAGGACCAATTTGACCGAAAATCCAAGGCTAACACCCCCTCCAAAAACCAAGTTCAATCATTTTTGGGGGAAATGTCTATTACCCATAAATTTGAAGTCTAATACCAACTAAAAGGTATTGGATATGAAAAAGGTTAGAAATCTAAGGCTAATAATCATTTAAAATGGGGCTCCTTAAGTCAGGACCAATTTGTCTGAAAATCCAAGGCTAACACCCCCTCCAAAAACCAAGTTCTATCATTTTGGGGGGAAAAGTCTATTACCCATAAATTTGAAGTCTAATACCAACTAAAAGTTATTGGATATGAACAAGGTTAGAAATCTAAGGCTAATACTCATTTAAAATGGGCCTAGTCGAGTCAGGACCAATTTGTCCGAAAAAGCAAGGCTAGCACCCCTTCCAAAAACCAAGTTCAATCATTTTTGGGGGAAAAGTCTATTGCCCATAAATTTGAAGTCTAATACCAAGTAAAAGATATTGGATATGAACAAGGTTAGAAATCTAAGTCTAATACTCATTTAAAATGGGGCTCGTCGAGTCAGGACCAATTTCTCCGAAAATCCAAGGCTAACACCCCCTCCAAAAACCAAGTTCTATAATTTTGGGGGGAAAAGTCTATTACCCATAAATTTGAAGTCTAATACCAACTAAAAAGTATTGGATATGAACAAGGTTAGAAATCTAAGACTAATAATCATTTAAAATGGGGCTCGTCAAGTCAGGACCAATTTGTCTGAAAATCCAAGGCTAACACCCCCTCCAAAAACCAAGTTGAATCATGTTTGGGGGAAAAGTCTATTACCCATAAATTTGAAGTCTAATACAAACTAAAAGATATTGGATATGAACAAGGTTAGAAATATAAGGCTAATACTCTTTTAAAATAGGTCTCATCGAGTCAGGACCAATTTGTCCGAAAATCCAAGGCTAACACCCCCTCCAAAAACCAAGTTCAATCATTTTTGGGAGAAAAGTCTATTACCCATAAATTTGAAATCTAATACCAACTAAAAGGTATTGGATATGAACAAGGTTATAAATCTAAAGCTAATAATCATTTAAAATAGGGCTCGTCAAGTCAGGACCAATTTGTCTGAAAATCCTTGGCTAACACCCCCTCCAAAAACCAAGTTCTATCATTTTGGGGCGAAAAGTCTATTACCCATAAATTTCAAGTCTAATACCAACCAAAAGGTATTGGATATGAACAAGGTTAAAAATCTAAGGCTAATACTCATTTAAAATGGGGCTCGTGAAGTCAGGACAAATTTGTCCGAAAATCCAAGGCTAACACCCCCTTCAAAAACCATGTTTTATCATTTTGGGGGGAAAAGTCTATTACCCATAAATTTGAAGTCTAATACCAACTAAAAAGTATTGGATATGAACAAGGTTAGAAATCTAAGGCTAATAATCATTTAAAATGGGGCTCGTCAAGTCAGGACCAATTTGTCTGAAAATCTAAGGCTAACACCCCCTCCAAAAACCAAGTTGAATCATGTTTGGGGGCAAAGTCTATTACCTATAAATTTGAAGTCTAATACCAACTAAAAGGGATTGGATATGAACAAGGTTAGAAATCTAAGGCTAATACTCATTTAAAATGGGGCTCGTCGAGTCAGGACCAATTTGTCCGAAAATCCAAGGCTAACACCCCCTCCAAAAACCAAGTTCTATCATTTTGGGGGGAAAAGTCTATTACCCATAAATTTGAAGTCTAATACCAACTAAAAGGGATTGGATATGTACAAGGTTAGAAATCTATGGCTAATACTCATTTAAAATGCGGCTCGTCGAGTCAGGACCAATTTGTCTGAAAATCCAAGGCTAACACCCCCTTCAAAAACGAAGTTCTATCATTTTGGGGGGAAAAGTCTATTACCCATAAATTTGAAGTCTAATACCAAATAAAAGGGATTGGGTATGAACAAGGTTAGAAATCTAAGGCTAATACTCATTTAAAATGGGGCTCGTCGAGTCAGGACCAATTTGTCTGAAAATCCAAGGCTAACACCCCCTCCAAAAACCAAGTTCAATCATTTTGGGGGGAAAAGTCTATTACCCATAAATTTGAAGTCTAATACCAACTAAAAGATATTGGATATGAACAAGGTTAGAAATATAAGGCTAATACTCTTTTAAAATTGGGCTCATCGAGTCAGGACCAAATTGTCCGAAAATACAAGGCTAACACCCCCTCCAAAAAACAAGTTCAATCATTTTTGGGGGAAAAGTCTATTACCCATAAATTTGAAGTCTAATACCAACTAAAAAATATTGGATATGAACAAGGTTAAAAATCTAAGGCTAATACTCATTTAAAATGGGGCTCATCGAGTCAGGACCAATTTGTCCGAAAATCCAAGGCTAACACCGCCTCCAAAAACCAAGTTCTATCATTTTGGGGGGAAAAGTCTATTACCCATAAATTTAAAGTCTAATACCAACTAAAAGGGATTGGATATGAACAAGGTTAGAAATCTAAGGCTAATACTCATTTAAAATGCGGCTCGTCGAGTCAGGACCAATTTGTCTGAAAATCTAAGGCTAACACCCCCTCCAAAAACCAAGTTCTATCATTTTGGGGGGAAAAGTCTATTACCCATAAATTTGAAGTCTAATACCAAATAAAAGGGATTGGGTAAGAACAAGGTTAGAAATCTAAGTCTAATACTCATTTAAAATGGGGCTCGTCGAGTCAGGACCAATTTGTCTGAAAATTCAAGGCTAACACCCCCTCCAAAAACCAAGTTCTATCATTTTGGGGGGAAAAGTCTATTACCCATAAATTTGAAGTCTAATACCAACTAAAAAGTATTGGATATGAACAAGGTTAGAAATCTAAGGCTAATAATCATTTAAAATGGGGCTCGTCAAGTCAGGACCAATTTGTCTGAAAATCCAAGGCTAACACCCCCTCCAAAAACCAAGTTGAATCCTGTTTGGGGGAAAAGTCTATTACCTATAAATTTGAAGTCTAATACCAACTAAAAGGGATTGGATATGAACAAGGTTAGAAATCTAAGGCTAATACTCATTTAAAATGGGGCTCGTCGAGTCAGGACCAATTTGTCCGAAAATCCAAGGCTAACACCGCCTCCAAAAACCAAGTTCTATCATTTTGAGGGGAAAAGTCTATTACCCATAAATTTGAAGTCTAATACCAACTAAAAGGAATTGGATATGAACAAGGTTAGAAATATAAGGCTAATACTCATTTAAAATGGGGCTCGTGAAGTCAGGACCAATTTGTCCGAAAATCCAAGGCTAACACCGCCTCCAAAAACCAAGTTCTATCATTTTGGGGGGAAAAGTCTATTACCCATAAATTTAAAGTCTAATACCAACTAAAAGGGATTGGATATGAACAAGGTTAGAAATCTAAGGCTAATACTCATTTAAAATGCGGCTCGTCGAGTCAGGACCAATTTGTCCGAAAATCCAAGGCTAACACCCCCTCCAAAAACCAAGTTCTATCATTTTGGGGGGAAAAGTCTATTACCCATAAATTTGAAGTCTAATACCAAATAAAAGGGATTGGGTAAGAACAAGGTTAGAAATCTAAGTCTAATACTCATTTAAAATGGGGCTCGTCGAGTCAGGACCAATTTGTCTGAAAATTCAAGGCTAACACCCCCTCCAAAAACCAAGTTCTATCATTTTGGGGGGAAAAGTCTATTACCCATAAATTTGAAGTCTAATACCAACTAAAAAGTATTGGATATGAACAAGGTTAGAAATCTAAGGCTAATAATCATTTAAAATGGGGCTCGTCAAGTCAGGACCAATTTGTCTGAAAATCCAAGGCTAACACCCCCTCCAAAAACCAAGTTGAATCATGTTTGGGGGAAAAGTCTATTACCTATAAATTTGAAGTCTAATACCAACTAAAAGGGATTGGATATGAACAAGGTTAGAAATCTAAGGCTAATACTCATTTAAAATGGGGCTCGTCGAGTCAGGACCAATTTGTCCGAAAATCCAAGGCTAACACCGCCTCCAAAAACCAAGTTCTATCATTTTGAGGGGAAAAGTCTATTACCCATAAATTTGAAGTCTAATACCAACTAAAAGGAATTGGATATGAACAAGGTTAGAAATCTAAGGCTAATACTCATTTAAAATGGGGCTCGTGAAGTCAGGACCAATTTGTCCGAAAATCCAAGGCTAACACCGCCTCCAAAAACCAAGTTCTATCATTTTGGGGGAAAAAGTCTATTACCCATAAATTTAAAGTCTAATACCAACTAAAAGGGATTGGATATGAACAAGGTTAGAAATCTAAGGCTAATACTCATTTAAAATGCGGCTCGTCGAGTCAGGACCAATTTGTCTGAAAATCCAAGGCTAACACCCCCTCCAAAAACCAAGTTCTATCATTTTGGGGGGAAAAGTCTATTACCCATAAATTTGAAGTCTAATACCAAATAAAAGGGATTGGGTAAGAACAAGGTTAGAAATCTAAGTCTAATACTCATTTAAAATGGGGCTCGTCGAGTCAGGACCAATTTGTCTGAAAATTCAAGGCTAACACCCCCTCCAAAAACCAAGTTCTATCATTTTGGGGGGAAAAGTCTATTACCCATAAATTTGAAGTCTAATACCAACTAAAAAGTATTGGATATGAACAAGGTTAGAAATCTAAGGCTAATAATCATTTAAAATGGGGCTCGTCAAGACAGGACCAATTTGTCCGAAAAAGCAAGGCTAACACCCCCTCCAAAAACCAAGTTCAATCATTTTTGGGGGAAAAGTCTATTACCCATAAATTTGAAGTCTAATAACAACTAAAAGGTATTGTATATGAACAAGGTTAAAAATCTAAGGCTAATACTCATTTAAAATGGGACTCGTGAAGTCAGGACCAATTTGTCCGAAAATCCAAGGCTAACACCCCCTCCAAAAACCAAGTTCTATCATTTTGGGGGGAAAAGTCTATTACCCATAAATTTGAAGTCTAATACCAACTAAAAGGGATTGGAAATGAACAAGGTTAGAAATCTAAGGCTAATACTTATTTAAAATGGGGCTCGTCGAGTCAGGACCAATTTGTCCGAAAATCCAAGGCTAACACCCCCTCCAAAAACCAAGTTCAATCATTTTTGGGGGAAAAGTCTATTACCCATAAATTTGAAGTCTAATACCAACTAAAAGATATTGGATACGAACAAGGTTAGAAATCTAAGTCTAATACTCATTTAAAATGGGGCTCGTCGAGTGAGGACCAATTTATCCAAAAATCCAAGGCTAACACCCCCTCCAAAAACCAAGTTGTATTATTTTGGGGGGAAAAGTCTATTACCCATAAATTTGAAGTCTAATACCAACTATAAAGTATTGGATATGAACAAGGTTAGAAATGTAAGGCTAATAATCATTTAAAATGGGGCTCGTCAAGTCAGGACCAATTTGTCTGAAAATCCAAGGCTAACACCCCCTCCAAAAACCAAGTTGAATCATGTTTGGCGGAAAAGACTATTACCTATAAATTTGAAGTCTAATACCAACTAAAAGATATTGGATATGAACAAGGTTAGAAATCTAAGGCTAATACTCATTTAAAATGGGGCTTGTCGAGTCAGGACCAATTTGTCCGAAAATCCAAGGCTAACACCCCCTCCAAAAACCAAGTTCAATCATTTTTGGGGGAAAAGTCTATTACCTATAAATTTGAAGTCTAATACCAACTAAAAGGTATTGGATATGAACAAGGTTAGAAATCTAAGGCTAATAATTATTTAAAATCGGGCTTGTCAAGTCAGGACCAATTTGTCGGAAAATCCAAGGCTAACACCCCCTCCAAAAACCAAGTTCTATCATTTTGGGGGAAAAGTCTATTACCCATAAATTTGAAGTCTCATACAAACTAAAGAGGATTGGATATGAACAAGGTTAGAAATATAAGGCTAATACTCTTTTAAAATGGGGCTCATCGAGTCAGGACCAATTTGTCCGAAAATACAAGGCTAACACCCCCTCCAAAAACCAAGTTCAATCATTTTTGGGGGAAAAGTCTATTACCCATAAATTTGAAGTCTAATACCAACTAAAAGATATTGGATATGAACAAGGTTAAAAATCTAAGGCTAATACTCATTTAAAATGGGGCTCATCGAGTGAGGACCAATTTGTCCGAAAATCCAAGGCTAACACCCCATCCAAAAACCAAGTTCAATCATTTTTGGGGTAAAAGTATATTACCCATAAATTTGAAGTCTAATACCAACTAAAAGGTATTGGATATGAACAAGGTTATAAATATAAAGCTAATAATCATTTAAAATAGGGCTTGTCAAGTCAGGACCAATTTGTCTGAAAATCCTAGGCTAACACCCCCTCCAAAAACCAAGTTCTATCATTTTGGGGGAAAAGTCTATTACCCATAAATTTGAAGTCTAATACCAACTAAAAGATATTGGATATGAACAAGGTTAAAAATCTAAGGCTAATACTCATTTAAAATGGGGCTCATCGAGTCAGGACCAATTTGTCCGAAAATCCAAGGCTAACACCCCCTCCAAAAACCAAGTTCAATCATTTTTGGGGGAAAAGTCTATTACCCATAAATTTGAAGTCTAATACCAACTAAAAAGGATTTTATATGAACAAGGTTAGAAATCTAAGGCTAATACTCATTTAAAATGCGGCTCGTCGAGTCAAGACCAATTTGTCTGAAAATCCAAGGCTAACACCCCCTCCAAAAACCAAGTTCTATCATTTTGGGGGGAAAAGTCTATTACCCATAAATTTGAAGTCTAATACCAAATAAAAGGGATTGGGTATGAACAAGGTTAGAAATATAAGGCTAATACTCATTTAAAATGGGGCTCGTCGAGTCAGGACCAATTTGTCTGAAAATTCAAGGCTAACACCCCCTCCAAAAACCAAGTTCTATCATTTTGGGGGGAAAAGTCTATTACCCATAAATTTGAAGTCTAATACCAACTAAAAGATATTGGATATGAACAAGGTTAAAAATCTAAGGCTAATACTCATTTAAAATGGGGCTCATCGAGTCAGGACCAATTTGTCCGAAAATCCAAGGCTAACACCCCATCCAAAAACCAAGTTCAATCATTTTTGGGGTAAAAGTATATTACCCATAAATTTGAAGTCTAATACCAACTAAAAGGTATTGGATATGAACAAGGTTATAAATATAAAGCTAATAATCATTTAAAATAGGGCTTGTCAAGTCAGGACCAATTTGTCTGAAAATCCTAGGCTAACACCCCCTCCAAAAACCAAGTTCTATCATTTTGGGGGAAAAGTCTATTACCCATAAATTTGAAGTCTAATACCAACTAAAAGATATTGGATATGAACAAGGTTAAAAATCTAAGGCTAATACTCATTTAAAATGGGGCTCATCGAGTCAGGACCAATTTGTCCGAAAATCCAAGGCTAACACCCCCTCCAAAAACCAAGTTCAATCATTTTTGGGGGAAAAGTCTATTACCCATAAATTTGAAGTCTAATACCAACTAAAAAGGATTTTATATGAACAAGGTTAGAAATCTAAGGCTAATACTCATTTAAAAATGCGGCTCGTCGAGTCAAGACCAATTTGTCACGAAAATCCAAGGCTAACACCCCCTCCAAAAACCAAGTTCTATCATTTTGGGGGGGAAAAGTCTATTACCCATAAATTTGAAGTCTAATACCAAATAAAAGGGATTGGGTATGAACAAGGTTAGAAATATAAGGCTAATACTCATTTAAAATGGGGCTCGTCGAGTCAGGACCAATTTGTCTGAAAATTCAAGGCTAACACCCCCTCCAAAAACCAAGTTCTATCATTTTGGGGGGAAAAGTCTATTACCCATAAATTTGAAGTCTAATACCAACTAAAAGATATTGGATATGAACAAGGTTAGAAATATAAGGCTAATACTCTTTTAAAAATGGGGCTCATCGAGTCGGGACCAATTTGTCAGAAAATACAAGGCTAACACCCCCTCCAAAAAAACAAGTTCAATCATTTTTTGGGGGAAAAGTCTATTACCCATAAATTTGAAGTCTAATACCAACTAAAAGGTATTGGATATGAACAAGGTTAGAAATCTAAGGCTAATACTCATTTAAAATGGGGCTCGTGAAGTCGGGACCAATTTGTCAGAAAATCCAAGGCTAACACCGCCTCCAAAAAACCAAGTTCTATCATTTTGGGGGAAAAGTCTATTACCCATAAATTTGAAGTCTAATACCAACTAAAAGGGATTGGATATGAACAAGGTTAGAAATCTAAGGCTAATACTCATTTAAAATGCGGCTCGTCGAGTCAGGACCAATTTGTCTGAAAATCTAAGGCTAACACCCCCTCCAAAAACCAAGTTCTATCATTTTGGGGGGAAAAGTCTATTACCCATAAATTTGAAGTCTAATACCAACTAAAAGATATTGGATATGAACAAGGTTAAAAATCTAAGCCTAATACTCATTTAAAATGGGGCTCATCAAGTCAGGACCAATTTGTCCGAAAATCCAAGGCTAACACCCCATCCAAAAACCAAGTTCAATCATTTTTGGGGTAAAAGTATATTACCCATAAATTTGAAGTCTAATACCAACTAAAAGGTATTGGATATGAACAAGGTTATAAATATAAAGCTAATAATCATTTAAAATAGGGCTTGTCAAGTCAGGACCAATTTGTCTGAAAATCCTAGGCTAACACCCCCTCCAAAAACCAAGTTCTATCATTTTGGGGGAAAAGTCTATTACCCATAAATTTGAAGTCTAATACCAACTAAAAGATATTGGATATGAACAAGGTTAAAAATCTAAGGCTAATACTCATTTAAAATGGGGCTCATCGAGTCAGGACCAATTTGTCCGAAAATCCAAGGCTAACACCCCCTCCAAAAACCAAGTTCAATCATTTTTGGGGGAAAAGTCTATTACCCATAAATTTGAAGTCTAATACCAACTAAAAAGGATTTTATATGAACAAGGTTAGAAATCTAAGGCTAATACTCATTTAAAATGCGGCTCGTCGAGTCAAGACCAATTTGTCTGAAAATCCAAGGCTACCACCCCCTCCAAAAACCAAGTTCTATCATTTTGGGGGGAAAAGTCTATTACCCATAAATTTGAAGTCTAATACCAAATAAAAGGGATTGGGTATGAACAAGGTTAGAAATATAAGGCTAATACTCATTTAAAATGGGGCTCGTCGAGTCAGGACCAATTTGTCTTAAAATTCAAGGCTAACACCCCCTCCAAAAACCAAGTTCTATCATTTTGGGGGGAAAAGTCTATTACCCATAAATTTGAAGTCTAATACCAACTAAAAGATATTGGATATGAACAAGGTTAGAAATATAAGGCTAATACTCTTTTAAAATGGGGCTCATCGAGTCAGGACCAATTTGTCCGAAAATACAAGGCTAACACCCCCTCCAAAAAACAAGTTCAATCATTTTTGGGGGAAAAGTCTATTACCCATAAATTTGAAGTCTAATACCAACTAAAAGGGATTGGATATGAACAAGGTTAGAAATCTAAGGCTAATACTCATTTAAAATGGGGCTCGTGAAGTCAGGACCAATTTGTCCGAAAATCCAAGGCTAACACCGCCTCCAAAAACCAAGTTCTATCATTTTGGGGGGAAAAGTCTATTACCCATAAATTTGAAGTCTAATACCAACTAAAAGGGATTGGATATGAACAAGGTTAGAAATCTAAGGCTAATACTCATTTAAAATGCGGCTCGTCGAGTCAGGACCAATTTGTCTGAAAATCCAAGGCTAACACCCCCTCCAAAAACCAAGTTCTATCATTTTGGGGGGAAAAGTCTATTACCCATAAATTTGAAGTCTAATACCAACTAAAAGATATTGGATATGAACAAGGTTAAAAATCTAAGCCTAATACTCATTTAAAATGGGGCTCATCGAGTCAGGACCAATTTGTCCGAAAATCCAAGGCTAACACCCCCTCCAAAAACCAAGTTCAATCATTTTTGGGGGAAAAGTATATTACCCATAAATTTGAAGTCTAATACCAACTAAAAGGTATTGGATATGAACAAGGTTATAAATATTAAGCTAATAATAATTTAAAATAGGGCTTGTCTAGTCAGGACCAATTTGTCTGAAAATCCTAGGCTAACACCCCCTCCAAAAACCAAGTTCTATCATTTAGGAGTGAAAAGTCTATTACCCATAAATTTAAAGTCTAATACCAACTAAAAGGTATTGGATATGAACAAGGTTAAAAATATAAAGCTAATACGCATTTAAAATGGGGCTCGTGAAGTCAGGACCAATTTGTCCGAAAATCCAAGGCTAACACCCCCTCCAAAAACCAAGTTCTATCATTTTGGGGGGAAAAGTCTATTACCCATAAATTTGAAGTCTAATACCAACTAAAAGATATTGGATATGAACAAGGTTAGAAATCTAAGGATAATACTCATTTAAAATGGGCTCGTCGAGTCAGGACCAATTTGTCCGAAAATCCAAGGCTAACACCCCCTCCAAAAACCAAGTTCAATCATTTTTGGGGGAAAAGTATATTACCCATAAATTTGAAGTCTAATACCAACTAAAAGGTATTGGATATGAACAAGGTTATAAATATTAAGCTAATAATAATTTAAAATAGGGCTTGTCTAGTCAGGACCAATTTGTCTGAAAATCCTAGGCTAACACCCCCTCCAAAAACCAAGTTCTATCATTTAGGAGTGAAAAGTCTATTACCCATAAATTTAAAGTCTAATACCAACTAAAAGGTATTGGATATGAACAAGGTTAAAAATATAAAGCTAATACGCATTTAAAATGGGGCTCGTGAAGTCAGGACCAATTTGTCCGAAAATCCAAGGCTAACACCCCCTCCAAAAACCAAGTTCTATCATTTTGGGGGGAAAAGTCTATTACCCATAAATTTGAAGTCTAATACCAACTAAAAGGGATTGGAAATGAACAAGGTTAGAAATCTAAGGCTAATACTTATTTAAAATGGGCTCGTCGAGTCAGGACCAATTTGTCCGAAAATCCAAGGCAAACACCCCCTCCAAAAACCAAGTTCTATCATTTTGGGGGGAAAAGTCTATTACCTATAAATTTAAAGTCTAATACCAACTAAAAGGTATTGGATATGAACAAGGTTAAAAATCTAAGGCTAATACTCATTTAAAATGGGGCTCGTTAAGTCGGGACCAATTTGTCCCGAAAATCCAGGCTAACACCCCCTCCAAAAACCAAGTTCTATCATTTTGGGGGGGAAAGTCTATTACCCATATATTTGAAGTCTAATACCAACTAAAAGGGAATGGATATGAACAAGGTTAGAAATCTAAGGCTAATACTCATTTAAAATGGGGCTCGTCGAGTCAGGACCAATTTGTCCGAAAATCCAAGGCTAATACCCCCTCCAAAAACAAATTCTATAATTTTGGGGGGAAAAGTCTATTACTCATAAATTTGAAGTATAATACCAACTAAAAGGTATTGGATATGAACAAGGTTAGAAATCTAAGGATAATACTCATTTAAAATGGGGCTCGTCGAGTCAGGACCAATTTGTCCGAAAAAGCAAGGCTAACACCCCCTCCAAAAACCAAGTTGAATCATGTTTGGGGGAAAATTCTATTACCTATAAATTTGAAGTCTAATACCAACTAAAAGGGATTGGATATGAACAAGGTTAGAAATCTAAGGCTAATAATTATTTAAACTCGGGCTCGTCAAGTCAGGACCAATTTGTCGGAAAATCCAAGGCTAACACCCCCTCCAAAAACCAAGTTCTATCATTTTGGGGGAAAAGTCTATTACCCATAAATTTGAAGTCTCATACAAACTAAAGAGGATTGGATATGAACAAGGTTAGAAATATAAGGCTAATACTCATTTAAAATGGAGCTCATCGAGTCAGGACCAATTTGTCCGAAAATCCAAGGCTAACACCCCCTCCAAAAACCAAGTTCAATCATTTTTGGGGGAAAAGTCTATTACCCATAAATTTGAAGTCTAATACCAACTAAAAAGGATTGTATATGAACAAGGTTAGAAATATAAGGCTAATACTCATTTAAAATGGGGCTCGTCGAGTCAGGACCAATTTGTCTGAAAATCCAAGGCTAACACCCCCTCCAAAAACCAAGTTCTATCGTTTTGGGGGGTAAAGTCTATTACCCATAAATTTGAAGTCTAATACCAACTAAAAGGGATTGGATATGAACAAGGTTAGAAATATAAGGCTAATACTGATTTAAAATGGGGCTCGTCGAGTCAGGACCAATTTGTCCGAAAATCCAAGGCTAACACCCCCTCCAAAAACCAAGTTCAATCATTTTTGGGGAAAAAGTCTATTACCCATAAATTTGAAGTCTAATACCAACTAAAAGGTATTGGATATGAACAAGGTTAAAAATCTAAGGCTAATACTCATTTAAAATGGGGCTCGTGAAGTCAGGACCAATTTGTCCGAAAATCCAAGGCAAACACCCCCTCCAAAAACCAAGTTCTATCATTTTGGGGGGAAAAGTCTATTACCTATAAATTTAAAGTCTAATACCAACTAAAAGGTATTGGATATGAACAAGGTTAAAAATCTAAGGCTAATACTCATTTAAAATGGGGCTCGTTAAGTCAGGACCAATTTGTCTGAAAATCCAAGGCTAACACCCCCTCCAAAAACCAAGTTCTATCATTTTGGGGGGGAAAGTCTATTACCCATATATTTGAAGTCTAATACCAACTAAAAGGGAATGGATATGAACAAGGTTAGAAATCTAAGGCTAATACTCATTTAAAATGGGGCTCGTCGAGTCAGGACCAATTTGTCCGAAAATCCAAGGCTAATACCCCCTCCAAAAACAAATTCTATAATTTTGGGGGGAAAAGTCTATTACTCATAAATTTGAAGTATAATACCAACTAAAAGGTATTGGATATGAACAAGGTTAGAAATCTAAGGATAATACTCATTTAAAATGGGGCTCGTCGAGTCAGGACCAATTTGTCCGAAAAAGCAAGGCTAACACCCCCTCCAAAAACCAAGTTGAATCATGTTTGGGGGAAAATTCTATTACCTATAAATTTGAAGTCTAATACCAACTAAAAGGGATTGGATATGAAAAAAGTTAGAAATTTAAGGCTAATACTCATTTAAAATGGGGCTCGTGAAGTCAGGACCAATTTGTCCGAAAATCCAAGGCAAACACCCCCTCCAAAAACCAAGTTCTATCTTTTTGGGGGGAAAAGTCTATTACCCATAAATTTAAAGTCTAATACCAACTAAAAGGTATTGGATATGAACAAGGTTAAAAATCTAAGGCTAATACTCATTTAAAATGGGGCTCGTTAAGTCAGGACCAATTTGTCCGAAAATCCAAGGCTAACACCCCCTCCAAAAACCAAGTTCTATCATTTTGGGGGGGAAAGTCTATTACCCATATATTTGAAGTCTAATACCAACTAAAAGGGATTGGATATGAACAAGGTTAGAAATCTAAGGCTAATACTCATTTAAAATGGGGCTCGTCGAGTCAGGACCAATTTGTCCGAAAATCCAAGGCTAATACCCCCTCCAAAAACCAAGTTCTATAATTTTGGGGGGAAAAGTCTATTACTCATAAATTTGAAATCTAATACCAACTAAAAGGTATTGGATATGAACAAGGTTATAAATCTAAAGCTAATAATCATTTAAAATAGGGCTCGTCAAGTCAGGACCAATTTGTCTGAAAATCCTAGGCTAACACCCCCTCCAAAAACCAAGTTCTATCATTTTGGGGGGGAAAGTCTATTACCCATAAATTTGAAATCTAATACCAAATAAAAGATATTGGATATGAACAAGGTTAGAAATATAAGGCTAATACTCTTTTAAAATGGGGCTCATCGAGTCAGGACCAATTTGTCCGAAAATCCAAGGCTAACACCCCCTCCAAAAACCAAGTTCAATCATTTTTGGGGGAAAAGTCTATTACCCATAAATTTGAAATCTAATACCAACTAAAAGGTATTGGATATGAACAAGGTTATAAATCTAAAGCTAATAATCATTTAAAATAGGGCTCGTCAAGTCAGGACCAATTTGTCCGAAAATCCAAGGCTAACACCCCCTCCAAAAACCAAGTTCTATCATTTTGGGGGGGAAAGTCTATTACCCATATATTTGAAGTCTAATACCAACTAAAAGGGATTGGATATGAACAAGGTTAGAAATCTAAGGCTAATACTCATTTAAAATGGGGCTCGTCGAGTCAAGACCAATTTGTCCGAAAATCCAAGGCTAATACCCCCTCCAAAAACAAAGTTCTATAATTTTGGGGGGAAAAGTCTATTACTCATAAATTTGAAGTATAATACCAACTAAAAGGTATTGGATATGAACAAGGTTAGAAATCTAAGGATAATACTCATTTAAAATGGGGCTCGTCGAGTCAGGACCAATTTGTCCGAAAAAGCAAGGCTAACACCCCCTCCAAAAACCAAGTTGAATCATGTTTGGGGGAAAATTCTATTACCTATAAATTTGAAGTCTAATACCAACTAAAAGGGATTGGATATGAACAAGGTTAGAAATTTAAGGCTAATACTCATTTAAAATGGGGCTCGTGAAGTCAGGACCAATTTCTCCGAAAATCCAAGGCAAACACCCCCTCCAAAAACCAAGTTCTATCTTTTTTGGGGGAAAAGTCTATTACCCATAAATTTAAAGTCTAATACCAACTAAAAGGTATTGGATATGAACAAGGTTAAAAATCTAAGGCTAATACTCATTTAAAATGGGGCTCGTTAAGTCAGGACCAATTTGTCTGAAAATCCTAGGCTAACACCCCCTCCAAAAACCAAGTTCTATCATTTTGGGGGGGAAAGTCTATTACCCATAAATTTGAAATCTAATACCAAATAAAAGATATTGGATATGAACAAGGTTAGAAATATAAGGCTAATACTCTTTTAAAATGGGGCTCATCGAGTCAGGACCAATTTGTCCGAAAATCCAAGGCTAACACCCCCTCCAAAAACCAAGTTCAATCATTTTTGGGGGAAAAGTCTATTACCCATAAATTTGAAATCTAATACCAACTAAAAGGTATTGGATATGAACAAGGTTAGAAATATAAGGCTAATACTCTTTTAAAATGGGGCTCATCGAGTCAGGACCAATTTGTCCGAAAATCCAAGGCTAACACCCCCTCCAAAAACCAAGTTCAATCATTTTTGGGGGAAAAGTCTATTACCCATAAATTTGAAATCTAATACCAACTAAAAGGTATTGGATATGAACAAGGTTATAAATCTAAAGCTAATAATCATTTAAAATAGGGCTCGTCGAGTCAGGACCAATTTGTCTGGAAATCCAAGGCTAACACCCCCTCCAAAAACCAAGTTCTATCGTTTTGGGGGGTAAAGTCTATTACCCATAAATTTGAAGTCTAATACCAACTTAAAGGGATTGGATATGAACAAGGTTCGAAATATAAGGCTAATACTGATTTAAAATGGGGCTCGTCGAGTCAGGACCAATTTGTCCGAAAATCCAAGGCTAACACCCCCTCCAAAAACCAAGTTCTATCATTTTGGGGGGGAAAGTCTATTACCCATATATTTGAAGTCTAATACCAACTAAAAGGGATTGGATATGAACAAGGTTAGAAATCTAAGCCTAATACTCATTTAAAATGGGGCTCGTCGAGTCAGGACCAATTTGTCCGAAAATCCAAGGCTAATACCCCCTCCAAAAACCAAGTTCTATAATTTTGGGGGGAAAAGTCTATTACTCATAAATTTGAAGTATAATACCAACTAAAAGGTATTGGATATGAACAAGGTTAGAAATCTAAGGATAATACTCATTTAAAATGGGGCTCGTCGAGTCAGGACCAATTTATCCGAAAATGCAAGGCTAACACCCCCTCCAAAAACCAAGTTCAATTATTTTTGGGGGGAAAGTCTATTACCCATAAATTTGAAATCTAATACCAACTAAAAGGGATTGGATATGAACAAGGTTTGAAATCTAAGGCTAAAACTCATTTAAAATGGGGCTCGTCGAGTCAGGACCAATTTGTCCGAAAATCCAAGGCTAATACCCCCTCCAAAAACCAAGTTCTATAATTTTGGGGGGAAAAGTCTATTACCCATAAATTTGAAATCCAATACCAACTAAAAGATATTGGATATGAACAAGGTTAGAAATATAAGGCTAATACTCTTTTAAAATGGGGCTCATCGAGTCAGGACCAATTTGTCCGAAAATCCAAGGCTAACACCCCCTCCAAAAACCAAGTTCAATTATTTTTGGGGGGAAAGTCTATTACCCATAAATTTGAAATCTAATACCAACTAAAAGGGATTGGATATGAACAAGGTTTGAAATCTAAGGCTAAAACTCATTTAAAATGGGGCTCGTCGAGTCAGGACCAATTTGTCTGAAAATCCAAGGCTAACACCCCCTCCAAAAACCAAGTTCTATCATTTTGGGGGGAAAAGTCTATTATCCATAAATTTGAAGTATACTACCAACTAAAAGGGATTGGATATGAACAAGGTTAGAAATACAAGGCTAATACTCATTTAAAATGGGGCTCGTCGAGTCAGGACCAATTTGTCCAAAAATCAAAGGCTAACACCCCCTCCAAAAACCAAGTTCTATCATTTTGGGGGGAAAAGTCTATTACCCATAAATTTGAAATCCAATACCAACTAAAAGATATTGGATATGAACAAGGTTAGAAATATAAGGCTAATACTCTTTTAAAATGGGGCTCATCGAGTCAGGACCAATTTGTCCGAAAATCCAAGGCTAACACCCCCTCCAAAAACCAAGTTCAATCATTTTTGGGGGAAAAGTCTATTACCCATAAATTTGAAATCTAATACCAACTAAAAGGTTTTGGATATGAACAAGGTTATAAATCTAAAGCTAATAATCATTTAAAATAGGGCTCGTCAAGTCAGGACCAATTTGTCTGAAAATCCTAGGCTAACACCCCCTCCAAAAACCAAGTTCTATCATTTTGGGGGGAAAAGTCTATTACCCATAAATTTCAAGTCTAATACCAACCAAAAGGTATTGGATATGAACAAGGTTAAAAATCTAAGGCTAATACTCATTTAAAATGGGGATCGTGAAGTCAGGACAAATTTGTCCGAAAATCCAAGGCTAACACCCCCTCCAAAAACCAAGTTCTATCATTTTGGGGTGAAAAGTCTATTACCCATAAATTTAAAGTCTAATACCAACTGAAAGGTATTGGATATGAACAAGGTTAAAAATCTAAGGCTAATACTCATTTAAAATGGGGCTCGTGAAGTGAGGACCAATTTGTCCGAAAATCCAAGGCTAACACCCCCTCCAAAACCCAAGTTCTATCATTTTGGGGGGAAAAGTCTATGACCCATAAATTTGAAGTCTAATACCAACTAAAAGGGATTGGATATGAACAAGGTTAGAAATCTAAGGCTAATACTTATTTAAAATGGGGCTCGTCGAGTCAGGACCAATTTGTCCGAAAAAGCAAGGCTAACACCCCCTCCAAAAACCAAGTTCAATCATTTTGGGGGGAAAAGTCTATGACCCATAAATTTGAAGTCTAATACCAACTAAAAGGAATTGGATATGAACAAGGTTAGAAATCTAAGGCTAATACTCATTTAGAATGGGGCTCGTGAAGTCAGGACCAATTTGTCCGAAAATCCAAGGCTAACACCGCCTCCAAAAACCAAGTTCTATCATTTTGGGGGGAAAAGTCTATTACCCATAAATTTGAAGTCTAATACCAACTAAAAGGGATTGGATATGAACAAGGTTAGAAATCTAAGGCTAATACTCATTTAAAAATGCGGCTCGTCGAGTCGGGACCAATTTGTCCGAAAATCCAAGGCTAACACCCCTCCAAAAACCAAGTTCTATCATTTTGGGGGGGAAAAGTCTATTACCCATAAATTTGAAGTCTAATACCAAATAAAAGGGATTGGGTATGAACAAGGTTAGAAATCTAAGGCTAATACTTATTTAAAATGGGGCTCGTCGAGTCGGGACCAATTTGTCCGAAAAAGCAAGGCTAACACCCCTCCAAAAACCAAGTTCAATCATTTTTGGGGGAAAAGTCTATTACCCATAAATTTGAAGTCTAATACCAACTAAAAGATATTGGATACGAACAAGGTTAGAAATCTAAGTCTAATACTCATTTAAAATGGGGCTCGTCGAGTCAGGACTAATTTATCCAAAAACCCAAGGCTAACACCCCCTCCAAAAACCAAGTTCTCTAATTTTGGGGGGAAAAGTCTATTAACCATAAATTTGAAGTCTAATACCAACTAAAAAGTATTGGATATGAACAAGGTTAGAAATCTAAGGCTAATAATCATTTAAAATGGGGCTCGTCAAGTCAGGACCAATTTGTCTGAAAATCCAAGGCTAACACCCCCTCCAAAAACCAAGTTCTATCATTTTGGGGGGAAAAGTCTATTACCCATAAATTTGAAGTCTCATACAAAATAAAGAGGATTGGATATGAACAAGGTTAGAAATCTAAGGCTAATACTCATTTAAAATGGGGCTCATTGAGTCAGGACCAATTTGTCCGAAAATCCAAGGCTAATACCCCCTCCAAAAACCAAGTTCTATAATTTTGGGGGGAAAAGTCTATTACCCACAAATTTGAAGTCTAATACCAACTAAAAGGGATTGGATATGTACAAGGTTAGAAATCTAAGGCTAATACTCATTTAAAATGGGGCTCGTCGAGTCAGGACCAATTTGTCCAAAAATCCAAGGCTAACACCCCGTCCAAAAATCAAGTTCTATCATTTTGAGGGGAAAAGTCTATTACCCATAAATTTGAAGTCTAATACCAAATAAAAGGAATTGGATATGAACAAGGTTAGAAATCTAAGGCTAATACTCATTTAAAATGGGGCTCGTGAAGTCAGGAACAATTTGTCCGAAAATCCAAGGCTAACACCGCCTCGAAAAACCAAGTTCTATCATTTTGGGGGGAAAAGTCTATTACCCATAAATTTGAAGTCTAATACCAACTAAAAGGGATTGGATATGAACAAGGTTAGAAATCTAAGGCTAATACTCATTTAAAATGCGGCTCGTCGAGTCGGGGACCAATTTGTCTCGAAAATCCAAGGCTAACACCCCCTCCAAAAACCAAGTTCTATCATTTTGGGGGGGAAAAGTCTATTACCCATAAATTTGAAGTCTAATACCAAATAAAAGGGATTGGGTATGAACAAGGTTAGAAATCTAAGGCTAATACTTATTTAAAAAGGGGCTCGTCGAGTCAGGACCAATTTGTCCGAAAAAGCAAGGCTAACACCCCCTCCAAAAACCAAGTTCAATCATTTTTGGGGGGAAAAGTCTATTACCCATAAATTTGAAGTCTAATACCAACTAAAAGATATTGGATACGAACAAGGTTAGAAATCTAAGTCTAATACTCATTTAAAATGGGGCTCGTCGAGTCAGGACCAATTTATCCAAAAATCTAAGGCTAACACCCCCTCCAAAAACCAAGTTCTATAATTTTGGGGGGAAAAGTCTATTACCCATAAATTTGAAGTCTAATACCAACTAAAAAGTATTGGATATGAACAAGGTTAGAAATCTAAGGCTAATAATCATTTAAAATGGGGCTCGTCAAGTCAGGACCAATTTGTCTGAAAATCCAAGGCTAACACCCCCTCCAAAAACCAAGTTGAATCATGTTTGGGGGAAAAGTCTATTACCTATAAATTTGAAGTGTAATACCAACTAAAAGGGATTGGATATGAACAAGGTTAGAAATCTAAGGCTAATACTCATTTAAAATGGGGCTCGTCGAGTCAGGACCAATTTGTCCGAAAATCCAAGGCTAACACCCCCTACAAAAACCAAGTTCAATCATTTTTGGGGAAAAAGTCTATTACCCATAAATTTGATGTCTAATACCAACTAAAAGGTATTGGATATGAACAAGGTTAAAAATCTAAGGCTAATACTCATTTAAAATGGGGCTCGTGAAGTCAGGACCAATTTGTCCGAAAATCCAAGGCTAACACCGCCTCGAAAAACCAAGTTCTATCATTTTGGGGGGAAAAGTCTATTACCCATAAATTTGAAGTCTAATACCAACTAAAAGGGATTGGATATGAACAAGGTTAGAAATCTAAGGCTAATACTCATTTAAAATGCGGCTCGTCGAGTCAGGACCAATTTGTCTGAAAATCCAAGGCTAACACCCCCTCCAAAAACCAAGTTCTATCATTTTGGGGGGAAAAGTCTATTACCCATAAATTTGAAGTCTAATACCAAATAAAAGGGATTGGGTATGAACAAGGTTAGAAATCTAAGGCTAATACTTATTTAAAATGGGGCTCGTCGAGTCAGGACCAATTTGTCCGAAAAAGCAAGGCTAACACCCCCTCCAAAAACCAAGTTCAATCATTTTTGGGGGAAAAGTCTATTACCCATAAATTTGAAGTCTAATACCAACTAAAAGATATTGGATACGAACAAGGTTAGAAATCTAAGTCTAATACTCATTTAAAATGGGGCTCGTCGAGTCAGGACCAATTTATCCAAAAATCCAAGGCTAACACCCCCTCCAAAAACCAAGTTCTATAATTTTGGGGGGAAAAGTCTATTACCCATAAATTTGAAGTCTAATACCAACTAAAAAGTATTGGATATGAACAAGGTTAGAAATCTAAGGCTAATAATCATTTAAAATGGGGCTCGTCAAGTCAGGACCAATTTGTCTGAAAATCCAAGGCTAACACCCCCTCCAAAAACCAAGTTGAATCATGTTTGGGGGAAAAGTCTATTACCTATAAATTTGAAGTCTAATACCAACTAAAAGGGATTGGATATGAACAAGGTTAGAAATCTAAGGCTAATACTCATTTAAAATGGGGCTCGTCGAGTCAGGACCAATTTGTCCGAAAATCCAAGGCTAACACCCCATACAAAAACCAAGTTCAATCATTTTTGGGGAAAAAGTCTATTACCCATAAATTTGATGTCTAATACCAACTAAAAGGTATTGGATATGAACAAGGTTAAAAATCTAAGGCTAATACTCATTTAAAATGGGGCTCGTGAAGTCAGGACCAATTTGTCCGAAAATCCAAGGCTAACACCCCCTCCAAAAACCAAGTTCTATCGTTTTGGGGGGTAAAGTCTATTACCCATAAATTTGAAGTCTAATACCAACTTAAAGGGATTGGATATGAACAAGGTTCGAAATATAAGGCTAATACTGATTTAAAATGGGGCTCGTCGAGTCAGGACCAATTTGTCCGAAAATCCAAGGCTAACACCCCCTCCAAAAACCAAGTTCTATCATTTTGGGGGGGAAAGTCTATTACCCATATATTTGAAGTCTAATACCAACTAAAAGGGATTGGATATGAACAAGGTTTGAAATCTAAGGCTAATACTCATTTAAAATGGGGCTCGTCGAGTCAGGACCAATTTGTCCGAAAATCCAAGGCTAATACCCCCTCCAAAAACCAAGTTCTATAATTTTGGGGGGAAAAGTCTATTACTCATAAATTTGAAGTATAATACCAACTAAAAGGTATTGGATATGAACAAGGTTAGAAATCTAAGGATAATACTCATTTAAAATGGGGCTCGTCGAGTCAGGACCAATTTATCCGAAAATGCAAGGCTAACACCCCCTCCAAAAACCAAGTTCAATTATTTTTGGGGGGAAAGTCTATTACCCATAAATTTGAAATCTAATACCAACTAAAAGGGATTGGATATGAACAAGGTTTGAAATCTAAGGCTAAAACTCATTTAAAATGGGGCTCGTCGAGTCAGGACCAATTTGTCTGAAAATCCAAGGCTAACACCCCCTCCAAAAACCAAGTTCTATCATTTTGGGGGGAAAAGTCTATTATCCATAAATTTGAAGTCTACTACCAACTAAAAGGGATTGGATATGAACAAGGTTAGAAATACAAGGCTAATACTCATTTAAAATGGGGCTCGTCGAGTCAGGACCAATTTGTCCAAAAATCAAAGGCTAACACCCCTCCAAAAACCAAGTTCTATCATTTTGGGGGGGAAAAAGTCTATTACCCATAAATTTGAAATCCAATACCAACTAAAAGATATTGGATATGAACAAGGTTAGAAATATAAGGCTAATACTCTTTTAAAATGGGGCATATCGAGTCAGGACCAATTTGTCCGAAAATCCAAGGCTAACACCCCCTCCAAAAACCAAGTTCAATTATTTTTGGGGGGAAAGTCTATTACCCATAAATTTGAAATCTAATACCAACTAAAAGGGATTGGATATGAACAAGGTTTGAAATCTAAGGCTAAAACTCATTTAAAATGGTGCTCGTCGAGTCAGGACCAATTTGTCCGAAAATCTAAGGCTAACACCCCCTCCAAAAACCAAGTTCTATCATTTTAGGGGGAAAAGTCTATTACCCATAAATTTCAAGTCTAATACCAACCAAAAGGTATTGGATATGAACAAGGTTAAAAATCTAAGGCTAATACTCATTTAAAATGGGGATCGTGAAGTCAAGGCAAATTTGTCCGAAAATCCAAGGCTAACACCCCCTCCAAAAACCAAGTTCTATCATTTTGGGGTGAAAAGTCTATTACCCATAAATTTAAAGTCTAATACCAACTGAAAGGTATTGGATATGAACAAGGTTAAAAATCTAAGGCTAATACTCATTTAAAATGGGGCTCGTGAAGTGAGGACCAATTTGTCCGAAAATCCAAGGCTAACACCCCCTCCAAAAACCAAGTTCTATCATTTTGGGGGGAAAAGTCTATGACCCATAAATTTGAAGTCTAATACCAACTAAAAGGGATTGGATATGAACAAGGTTAGAAATCTAAGGCTAATACTTATTTAAAATGGGGCTCGTCGAGTCAGGACCAATTTGTCCGAAAAAGCAAGGCTAACACCCCCTCCAAAAACCAAGTTCAATCATTTTGGGGGGAAAAGTCTATGACCCATAAATTTGAAGTCTAATACCAACTAAAAGGAATTGGATATGAACAAGGTTAGAAATCTAAGGCTAATACTCATTTAGAATGGGGCTCGTGAAGTCAGGACCAATTTGTCCGAAAATCCAAGGCTAACACCGCCTCCAAAAACCAAGTTCTATCATTTTGGGGGGAAAAGTTTATTACCCATAAATTTGAAGTCTAATACCAACTAAAAGGGATTGGATATGAACAAGGTTAGAAATCTAAGGCTAATACTTATTTAAAATGCGGCTCGTCGAGTCAGGACCAATTTGTCTGAAAATCCAAGGCTAACACCCCCTCCAAAAACCAAGTTCTATCATTTTGGGGGGAAAAGTCTATTACCCATAAATTTGAAGTCTAATACCAAATAAAAGGGATTGGGTATGAACAAGGTTAGAAATCTAAGGCTAATACTTATTTAAAATGGGGCTCGTCGAGTCAGGACCAATTTGTCCGAAAAAGCAAGGCTAACACCCCCTCCAAAAACCAAGTTCAATCATTTTTGGGGGAAAAGTCTATTACCCATAAATTTGAAGTCTAATACCAACTAAAAGATATTGGATACGAACAAGGTTAGAAATCTAAGTCTAATACTCATTTAAAATGGGGCTCGTCGAGTCAGGACCAATTTATCCAAAAACCCAAGGCTAACACCCCCTCCAAAAACCAAGTTCTCTAATTTTGGGGGGAAAAGTCTATTAACCATAAATTTGAAGTCTAATACCAACTAAAAAGTATTGGATATGAACAAGGTTAGAAATCTAAGGCTAATAATCATTTAAAATGGGGCTCGTCAAGTCAGGACCAATTTGTCTGAAAATCCAAGGCTAACACCCCCTCCAAAAACCAAGTTCTATCATTTTGGGGGGAAAAGTCTATTACCCATAAATTTGAAGTCTCATACAAAATAAAGAGGATTGGATATGAACAAGGTTAGAAATCTAAGGCTAATACTCATTTAAAATGGGGCTCATCAAGTCCGGACCAATTTATCCAAAAATCCAAGGCTAACACCCCCTCCAAAAACCAAGTTCTATAATTTTGGGGGGAAAAGTCTATTACCCATAAATTTGAAGTCTAATAAAAAGTATTGGATATGAACAAGGTTAGAAATCTAAGGCTAATAATCATTTAAAATGGGGCTCGTCAAGTCAGGACCAATTTGTCTGAAAATCCAAGGCTAACACCCCCTCCAAAAACCAAGTTGAATCATGTTTGGGGGAAAAGTCTATTACCTATAAATTTGAAGTCTAATACCAACTAAAAGGGATTGGATATGAACAAGGTTAGAAATCTAAGGCTAATACTCATTTAAAATGGGGCTCGTCGAGTCGGGGACCAATTTGTCCGAAAATCCAAGGCTAACACCCCCTACAAAAAACCAAGTTCAATCATTTTTGGGGAAAAAGTCTATTACCCATAAATTTGATGTCTAATACCAACTAAAAGGTATTGGATATGAACAAGGTTAAAAATCTAAGGCTAATACTCATTTAAAATGGGGCTCGTGAAGTCAGGACCAATTTGTCCGAAAATCCAAGGCTAACACCGCCTCGAAAAACCAAGTTCTATCATTTTGGGGGGAAAAGTCTATTACCCATAAATTTGAAGTCTAATACCAACTAAAAGGGATTGGATATGAACAAGGTTAGAAATCTAAGGCTAATACTCATTTAAAATGCGGCTCGTCGAGTCAGGACCAATTTGTCCCGAAAATCCAAGGCTAACACCCCCACCAAAAACCAAGTTCTATCATTTTGGGGGGAAAAGTCTATTACCCATAAATTTGAAGTCTAATACCAAATAAAAGGGATTGGGTATGAACAAGGTTAGAAATCTAAGGCTAATACTTATTTAAAATGGGGCTCGTCGAGTCAGGAACAATTTGTCCGAAAAAGCAAGGCTAACACCCCCTCCAAAAAACCAAGTTCAATCATTTTTTGGGGGAAAAGTCTATTACCCATAAATTTGAAGTCTAATACCAACTAAAAGATATTGGATACGAACAAGGTTAGAAATCTAAGTCTAATACTCATTTAAAATGGGGCTCGTCGAGTCAGGACCAATTTATCCAAAAATCCAAGGCTAACACCCCCTCCAAAAACCAAGTTCTATAATTTTGGGGGGAAAAGTCTATTACCCATAAATTTGAAGTCTAATACCAACTAAAAAGTATTGGATATGAACAAGGTTAGAAATCTAAGGCTAATAATCATTTAAAATGGGGCTCGTCAAGTCAGGACCAATTTGTCTGAAAATCCAAGGCTAACACCCCCTCCAAAAACCAAGTTGAATCATGTTTGGGGGAAAAGTCTATTACCTATAAATTTGAAGTCTAATACCAACTAAAAGGGATTGGATATGAACAAGGTTAGAAATCTAAGGCTAATACTCATTTAAAATGGGGCTCGTCGAGTCGGGGACCAATTTGTCCGAAAATCCAAGGCTAACACCCCATACAAAAAACCAAGTTCAATCATTTTTGGGGGAAAAAAGTCTATTACCCATAAATTTGATGTCTAATACCAACTAAAAGGTATTGGATATGAACAAGGTTAAAAAATCTAAGGCTAATACTCATTTAAAATGGGGCTCGTGAAGTCGGGACCAATTTGTCCGAAAATCCAAGGCTAACACCCCCTCCAAAAAACCAAGTTCTATCATTTTGGGGGGGAAAAAGTCTATTACCCATAAATTTAAAGTCTAATACCAACTAAAAGGTATTGGATATGAACAAGGTTACAAATCTAAGGCTAATACTCATTTAAAATGGGGCTCGTTAAGTCAGGACCAATTTGTCCGAAAATCCAAGGCTAACACCCCCTCCAAAAACCAAGTTCTATCATTTTGGGGGGAAAAGTCTATTACCCATATATTTGAAGTCTAATACCAACTAAAAGGGATTGGATATGAACAAGGTTAGAAATATAAGGCTAATACTCATTTAAAATGGGGCTCGTCGAGTCAGGACCAATTTGTCCGAAAATCCAAGGCTAACACCCCCTCCAAAAACCAAGTTCAATCATTTTTGGGGGAAAAGTCTATTATCCATAAATTTGAAGTCTAATACCAACTAAAAGGGATTGGATATGAACAAGGTTAGAAATCTAAGGCTAATACTCATTTAAAATGGGGCTCGTGAAGTCAGGAACAATTTGTCCGAAAATCCAAGGCTAACACCCCCTCCAAAAACCAAGTTCTATCATTTTGAGGGGAAAAGTCTATTACCCACAAATTTGAAGTCTCATACAAACTAAAGAGGATTGGATATGAACAAGGTTAGAAATATAAGGCTAATACTCATTTAAAATGGAGCTCATCGAGTCAGGACCAATTTGTCCGAAAATCCAAGGCTAACACCCCCTCCGAAAACCAAGTTCTATCATTTTTGGGGGAAAAGTCTATTACCCATAAATTTGAAGTCTAATACCAACTAAAAAGGATTGTATATGAACAAGGTTAGAAATCTAAGGCTAATACTCATTTAAAATGGGGTTCGTGAAGTCAGGACCAATTTGTCCGAAAATCCAAGGCTAACACCCCCTCCAAAAACCAAGTTCTATCATTTTGGGGGGAAAAATCTATTACCCAAAAAATTGAAGTCTAATACCAACTAAAAGGAATTGGATATGAACAAGGTTAGAAATCTAAGGCTAATACTCATTTAAAATGGGGCTCGTCGATTCAGGACCAATTTGTCCGAAAATCCAACGCTAACACCCCCTCCAAAAACAAAGTTCAATCATTTTTGGGGGAAAAGTCTATTACCCATAAATTTGAAGTCTAATACCAACTAAAAGGGATTGGATATGAACAAGGTTAGAAATCTAAGGCTAATACTCATTTAAAATGGAGCTCGTCGAGTCAGGACCAATTTGTCTGAAAATCCAAGGCTAACACCCCCTCCAAAAACCAAGTTCTATCGTTTTTGGGGGAAAAGTCTATTACCCATAAATTTGAAGTCTAATACCAACTAAAAGGGATTGGATATGAACAAGGTTAGAAATATAAGGCTAATACTCATTTAAAATGGGGCTCGTCGAGTCAGGACCAATTTGTCCGAAAATCCAAGGCTAACACCCCCTACAAAAACCAAGTTCAATCATTTTTGGGGAAAAAGTCTATTACCCATAAATTTGATGTCTAATACCAACTAAAAGGTATTGGATATGAACAAGGTTAAAAATCTAAGGCTAATACTCATTTAAAATGGGGCTCGTAAAGTCAGGACCAATTTGTCTGAAAATCCAAGGCTAACACCCCCTCCAAAAACCAAGTTCTATCATTTTGAGGGGAAAAGTCTATTACCCATAAATTTGAAGTCAAATACCAACTAAAAGGGATTGGATATGAACAAGGTCAGATATCTAAGGCTTATACTCATTTAAAATGGGGCTCGTCGAGTCAGGACCAATTTGTCCGAAAATCCAAGGCTAACACCCCCTCCAAAAACCAAGTTCAATCATTTTTGGGGGAAAAGTCTATTACCCATAAATTTGAAGTCTAATACCAACTAAAAAGTATTGGATATGAACAAGGTTAGAAATCTAAGGCTAATAATCATTTAAAATGGGGCTCGTCAAGTCAGGACCAATTTGTCTGAAAATCCAAGGCTAACACCCCCTCCAAAAACCAAGTTGAATCATGTTTGGGGGAAAAGTCTATTACCTATAAATTTGAAGTCTAATACCAACTAAAAGGGATTGGATATGAACAAGGTTAGAAATCTAAGGCTAATACTCATTTAAAATGGGGCTCATCGAGTCAGGACCAATTTGTCCGAAAATCCAAGGCTAACACCCCATACAAAAACCAAGTTCAATCATTTTTGGGGAAAAAGTCTATTACCCATAAATTTGATGTCTAATACCAACTAAAAGGTATTGGATATGAACAAGGTTAGAAATCTAAGGCTAATACTCATTTAAAATGGGGCTCGTGAAGTCAGGACCAATTTGTCCGAAAATCCAAGGCTAACACCCCCTCCAAAAACCAAGTTCTATCATTTTGAGGGGAAAAGTCTATTACCCACAAATTTGAAGTCTCATACAAACTAAAGAGGATTGGATATGAACAAGGTTAGAAATATAAGGCTAATACTCATTTAAAATGGAGCTCATCGAGTCAGGACCAATTTGTCCGAAAATCCAAGGCTAACACCCCCTCCGAAAACCAAGTTCTATCATTTTTGGGGGAAAAGTCTATTACCCATAAATTTGAAGTCTAATACCAACTAAAAAGGATTGTATATGAACAAGGTTAGAAATCTAAGGCTAATACTCATTTAAAATGGGGTTCGTGAAGTCAGGACCAATTTGTCCGAAAATCCAAGGCTAACACCCCCTCCAAAAACCAATTTCTATCATTTTGGGGGGAAAAATCTATTACCCAAAAAATTGAAGTCTAATACCAACTAAAAGGAATTGGATATGAACAAAGTTAGAAATCTAAGGCTAACACACATTTAAAATGGGGCTCGTCGATTCAGGACCAATTTGTCTGAAAATCCAAGGCTAACACCCCCTCCAAAAACAAAGTTCAATCTTTTTTGGGGGAAAAGTCTATTACCCATAAATTTGAAGTCTAATACCAACTAAAAGGGATTGGATATGAACAAGGCTAGAAATCTAAGGCTAAAACTCATTTAAAATGGAGCTCGTCGAGTCAGGACCAATTTGTTTGAAAATCCAAGGCTAACACCCCCTCCAAAAACCAAGTTCTATCGTTTTGGGGGGAAAAGTCTATTACCCATAAATTTGAAGTCTAATACCAACTAAAAGGGATTGGATATGAACAAGGTTAGAAATCTAAGGCTAATAGTCATTTAAAATGGGGTCGTCGAGTCAGGACCAATTTGTCCGAAAATCCA
Organism: Salix suchowensis; assembly: GCA_029030765.1. Classification (NCBI taxonomy): domain Eukaryota; kingdom Viridiplantae; phylum Streptophyta; class Magnoliopsida; order Malpighiales; family Salicaceae; genus Salix; species Salix suchowensis. The sequence goes on along the minus strand of JAPFFH010000489.1, from coordinate 179,329 downwards.
AGGCTAACACCCCCTCCAAAAACCAAGTTCTATCATTTTGGGGGGAAAAGTCTATTACCCATAAATTTGAAGTCTAATACCAACTAAAAGGTATTGGATATGAACAAGGTTAGAAATCTAAGGGTAATACTCATTTAAAATGGGGCTCGTGAAGTCAGGACCAATTTGTCCGAAAATCCAAGGCTAACACCCCCTCCAAAAACCAAGTTCTATCATTTTGGGGGGAAAAGTCTATTACCCATAAATTTGAAGTCTAATACCAACTAAAAGGGATTGGATATGAACAAGGTTAGAAATCTAAGGCTAATACTCATTTAAAATGGGGTTCGTCTAGTAAGGACCAATTTGTCCGAAAATCCAAGGCTAACACCCCCTCCAAAAACCAAGTTCTATCATTTTGGGGGGAAAAGTGTATTACTCATAAATTTGAAGTCTAATACCAACTAAAAGGTATTGGATATGAACAAGGTTAGAAATCTAAGGCTAATACTCATTTAAAATGGGGCTCGTCAAGTCAGGTCCAATTTGTCTGAAAATCCAATGCTAACACCTCCTCCAAAAACCAAGTTCTATCATTTTTGGGGAAAAAGTCTATTACCCATAAATTTGAAGTCTAATACCAACTAAAAAGGATTGTATATGAACAAGGTTAGAAATCTAAGGCTAATACTCATTTAAAATGGGGCTCGTCGAGTCAGGACCAATTTGTCTGAAAATCCAAGGCTAACACCCCCTCCAAAAACCAAGTTCTATCGTTTTGGGGGGAAAAGTCTATTACCCATAAATTTGAAGTCTAATACCAACTAAAAGGGATTGGATATGAACAAGGTTAGAAATATAAGGCTAATACTCATTTAAAATGGGGCTCGTCAAGTCAGGTCCAATTTGTCTGAAAATCCAATGCTAACACCCCCTCCAAAAACCAAGTTCTATCATTTTTGGGGGAAAAGTCTATTACCCATAAATTTGAAGTCTAATACCAACTAAAAGGTATTGGATATGAACAAGGTTAGAAATATAAGGCTAATAATCATTTAAAATGGGGCTCGTCAAGTCATGACCAATTTGTCTGAAAATCCAAGGCTAACAACCCCTCCAAAAACCAAGTTCTATCATTTTGGGGGGAAATATCTATTACCCATAAATTTGAAGTCTAATACCAACTAAAAGGTATTGGATATGAACAAGGTTAGAAATCTAAGGCTAATACTCATTTAAAATGGGGTCGTCGAGTCAAGACCAATTTGTCCGAAAATCCAAGGCTAACACCCCCTCCAAAAACCAAGTTCTATCATTTTGGGAGGAAAAGTCTATTACCCATAAATTTGAAGTCTAATACCAACTAAAAGGTATTGGATATGAACAAGGTTAGAAATCTAAGGGTAATACTCATTTAAAATGGGGCTCGTGAAGTCAGGACCAATTTGTCCGAAAATCCAAGGCTAACACCCCCTCCAAAAACCAAGTTCTATCATTTTGGGGGGAAAAGTCTATTACCCATAAATTTGAAGTCTAATACCAACTAAAAGGGATTGGATATGAACAAGGTTAGAAATCTAAGGCTAATACTCATTTAAAATGGGGCTCGTCTAGTAAGGACCAATTTGTCCGAAAATCCAAGGCTAACACCCCCTCCAAAAACCAAGTTCTATCATTTTGGGGGGAAAAGTGTATTACTCATAAATTTGAAGTCTAATACCAACTAAAAGGTATTGGATATGAACAAGGTTAGAAATCTAAGGCTAATACTCATTTAAAATGGGGCTCGTCAAGTCAGGTCCAATTTGTCTGAAAATCCAATGCTAACACCTCCTCCAAAAACCAAGTTCTATCATTTTTGGGGAAAAAGTCTATTACCCATAAATTTGAAGTCTAATACCAACAAAAATGGATTGTATATGAACAAGGTTAGAAATCTAAGGCTAATACTCATTTAAAATGGGGCTCGTCGAGTCAGGACCACTTTTGTCCAAAAATACAAGGCTAACACCTCCTCCAAAAACCAAGTTCAATCATTTTTGGGGGAAAAGTCTATTACCCATAAATTTGAAGTCTAATACCAACTAAAAGGTATTGGATATGAACAAGGTTATAAATATAAGGCTAATACTCATTTAACATGCGGCTCGTCAAGTCATGACCAATTTGTCTGAAAATCCAAGGCTAACACCCCCTCCAAAAACCAAGTTCTATCAGTTTTGGGGGAAATGTCTATTACCCATAAATTTGAAGTCTAATACCAACTAAAAGTTATTGGATATGAACAAGGTTAGAAATCTAAGGCTAATACTCATTTAAAATGGGGCTCGTGAAGTCAGGACCAATTTGTCCGAAAATCCAAGGCTAACACCCCCTCCAAAAACCAAGTTCTATCATTTTGAGGGGAAAAGTCTATTACCCATAAATTTGAAGTCTCATACAAACTAAAGAGGATTGCATATGAACAAGGTTAGAAATATAAGGCTAATACTCATTTAAAATGGAGCTCATCGAGTCAGGACCAATTTGTCCGAAAATCCAAGGCTAACACCCCCTCCGAAAACCAAGTTCTATCATTTTTTGGGGGGAAAAGTCTATTACCCATAAATTTGAAGTCTAATACCAACTAAAAAGGATTGTATATGAACAAGGTTAGAAATCTAAGGCTAATACTCATTTAAAATGGGGCTCGTCGAGTCGGGACCAATTTGTCCCGAAAATCCAAGGCTAACACCCCCTCCAAAAACCAAGTTCTATCGTTTTGGGGGGAAAAGTCTATTACCCATAAATTTGAAGTCTAATACCAACTAAAAGGTATTGGATATGAACAAGGTTAGAAATATAAGGCTAATAATCATTTAAAATGGGGCTCGTCAAGTCATGACCAATTTGTCCCGAAAATCCAAGGCTAACAACCCCTCCAAAAACCAAGTTCTATCATTTTGGGGGAAATATCTATTACCCATAAATTTGAAGTCTAATACCAACTAAAAGGTATTGGATATGAACAAGGTTAGAAATCTAAGGCTAATACTCATTTAAAATGGGGTCGTCGAGTCAGGACCAATTTGTCCGAAAATCCAAGGCTAACACCCCCTCCAAAAACCAAGTTCTATCATTTTGGGGGGAAATATCTATTACCCATAAATTTGAAGTCTAATACCAACTAAAAGGTATTGGATATGAACAAGGTTAGAAATCTAAGGCTAATACTCATTTAAAATTGGGCTCGTGAAGTCAGGACCAATTTGTCCGAAAATCCAAGGCTAACACCCCCTCCAAAAACCAAGTTCTATCATTTTGAGGGGAAAAGTCTATTACCCATAAATTTGAAGTCTAATACCAACTAAAAGGGATTGGATATGAACAAGGTTAGAAATCTAAGGCTAATACTCATTTAAAATGGGGCTCGTGAAGTCAGGACCAATTTGTCCGAAAATCCAAGGCTAACACCCCCTCCAAAAACCAAGTTCTATCATTTTGAGGGGAAAAGTCTATTACCCATAAATTTGAAGTCTCATACAAACTAAAGAGGATTGCATATGAACAAGGTTAGAAATATAAGGCTAATACTCATTTAAAATGGAGCTCATCGAGTCAGGACCAATTTGTCCGAAAATCCAAGGCTAACACCCCCTCCGAAAACCAAGTTCTATCATTTTTGGGGGAAAAGTCTATTACCCATAAATTTGAAGTCTAATACCAACTAAAAAGGATTGTATATGAACAAGGTTAGAAATCTAAGGCTAATACTCATTTAAAATGGGGCTCGTCGAGTCAGGACCAATTTGTCTGAAAATCCAAGGCTAACACCCCCTCCAAAAACCAAGTTCTATCGTTTTGGGGGGAAAAGTCTATTACCCATAAATTTGAAGTCTAATACCAACTAAAAGGTATTGGATATGAACAAGGTTAGAAATATAAGGCTAATAATCATTTAAAATGGGGCTCGTCAAGTCATGACCAATTTGTCTGAAAATCCAAGGCTAACAACCCCTCCAAAAACCAAGTTCTATCATTTTGAGGGGAAAAGTCTATTACCCATAAATTTGAAGTCTCATACAAACTAAAGAGGATTGCATATGAACAAGGTTAGAAATATAAGGCTAATACTCATTTAAAATGGAGCTCATCGAGTCAGGACCAATTTGTCCGAAAATCCAAGGCTAACACCCCCTCCGAAAACCAAGTTCTATCATTTTTGGGGGAAAAGTCTATTACCCATAAATTTGAAGTCTAATACCAACTAAAAAGGATTGTATATGAACAAGGTTAGAAATCTAAGGCTAATACTCATTTAAAATGGGGCTCGTCGAGTCAGGACCAATTTGTCTGAAAATCCAAGGCTAACACCCCCTCCAAAAACCAAGTTCTATCGTTTTGGGGGGAAAAGTCTATTACCCATAAATTTGAAGTCTAATACCAACTAAAAGGTATTGGATATGAACAAGGTTAGAAATATAAGGCTAATAATCATTTAAAATGGGGCTCGTCAAGTCATGACCAATTTGTCTGAAAATCCAAGGCTAAAAACCCCTCCAAAAACCAAGTTCTATTATTTTGGGGGGAAATATCTATTACCCATAAATTTGAAGTCTAATACCAACTAAAAGGTATTGGATATGAACAAGGTTAGAAATCTAAGGCTAATACTCATTTAAAATGGGGTCGTCGAGTCAGGACCAATTTGTCCGAAAATCCAAGGCTAACACCCCCTCCAAAAACCAAGTTCTATCATTTTGGGGGGAAATATCTATTACCCATAAATTTGAAGTCTAATACCAACTAAAAGGTATTTGATATGAACAAGGTTAGAAATCTAAGGCTAATACTCATTTAAAATGGGGCTCGTGAAGTCAGGACCAATTTGTCCGAAAATCCAAGGCTAACACCCCCTCCAAAAACCAAGTTCTATCATTTTGAGGGGAAAAGTCTATTACCCATAAATTTGAAGTCTAATACCAACTAAAAGGGATTGGATATGAACAAGGTTAGAAATCTAAGGCTAATACTCATTTAAAATGGGGCTCGTGAAGTCAGGACCAATTTGTCCGAAAATCCAAGGCTAACACCCCCTCCAAAAACCAAGTTCTATCATTTTGAGGGGAAAAGTCTATTACCCATAAATTTGAAGTCTCATACAAACTAAAGAGGATTGCATATGAACAAGGTTAGAAATATAAGGCTAATACTCATTTAAAATGGAGCTCATCGAGTCAGGACCAATTTGTCCGAAAATCCAAGGCTAACACCCCCTCCGAAAACCAAGTTCTATAATTTTTGGGGGAAAAGTCTATTACCCATAAATTTGAAGTCTAATACCAACTAAAAATGATTGTATATGAACAAGGTTAGAAATCTAAGGCTAATACTCATTTAAAATGGGGCTCGTCGAGTCAGGACCAATTTGTCTGAAAATCCAAGGCTAACACCCCCTCCAAAAACCAAGTTCTATCGTTTTGGGGGGAAAAGTCTATTACCCATAAATTTGAATTCTAATACCAACTAAAAGGTATTGGATATGAACAAGGTTAGAAATATAAGGCTAATAATCATTTAAAATGGGGCTCGTCAAGTCATGACCAATTTGTCTGAAAATCCAAGGCTAACAACCCCTCCAAAAACCAAGTTCTATCATTTTGGGGGGAAATATCTATTACCCATAAATTTGAAGTCTAATACCAACTAAAAGGTATTGGATATGAACAAGGTTAGAAATCTAAGGCTAATACTCATTTAAAATGGGGTCGTCGAGTCAGGACCAATTTGTCCGAAAATCCAAGGCTAACACCCCCTCCAAAAACCAAGTTCTATCATTTTGGGGGGAAATATCTATTACCCATAAATTTGAAGTCTAATACCAACTAAAAGGTATTGGATATGAACAAGGTTAGAAATCTAAGGCTAATAGTCATTTAAAAATGGGGGTCGTCGAGTCGGGACCAATTTGTCCAGAAAATCCAAGGCTAACACCCCCTCCAAAAACCAAGTTCTATCATTTTGGGGGAAAAAGTCTATTACCCATAAATTTGAAGTCTAATACCAACTAAAAGGTATTGGATATGAACAAGGTTAGAAATCTAAGGCTAATACTCATTTAAAATGGGGCTCGTCAAGTCAGGTCCAATTTGTCTGAAAATCCAAGGCTAACACCCCCTCCAAAAACCAAGTTCTATCATTTTGGGGGGGAAAAAGTCTATTACCCATAAATTTAAAGTCTAATACCAACTAAAAGGTATTGGATATGAACAAGGTTACAAATCTAAGGCTAATACTCATTTAAAATGGGGCTCGTTAAGTCAGGACCAATTTGTCCGAAAATCCAAGGCTAACACCCCCTCCAAAAACCAAGTTCTATCATTTTGGGGGGGAAAGTCTATTACCCATATATTTGAAGTCTAATACCAACTAAAAGGGATTGGATATGAACAAGGTTAGAAATCTAAGGCTAATACTCATTTAAAATGGGGCTCGTCGAGTCAGGACCAATTTATCCGAAAATCCAAGGCTAACACCCCCTCCAAAAACCAAGTTCAATCATTTTTGGGGGAAAAGTCTATTATCCATAAATTTGAAGTCTAATACCATCTAAAAGGGATTGGATATGAACAAGGTTAGAAATCTAAGGCTAATACTCATTTAAAATGGGGCTCGTGAAGTCAGGACCAATTTGTCCGAAAATCCAAGGATAACACCCCCTCCAAAAACCAAGTTCTATCATTTTGAGGGGAAAAGTCTATTACCCATAAATTTGAAGTCTCATACAAACTAAAGAGGATTGGATATGAACAAGGTTAGAAATATAAGGCTAATACTCATTTAAAATGGAGCTCATCGAGTCAGGACCAATTTGTCCGAAAATCCAAGGCTAACACCCCCTCCAAAAACCAAGTTCTATCATTTTTGGGGGAAAAGTCTATTACCCATAAATTTGAAGTCTAATACCAACTAAAAAGGATTGTATATGAACAAGGTTAGAAATCTAAGGCTAATACTCATTTAAAATGGGGCTCGTCGAGTCGGGACCAATTTGTCCGAAAAATCCAAGGCTAACACCCCCCTCCAAAAAACCAAGTTCTATCGTTTTGGGGGGAAAAGTCTATTACCCATAAATTTGAAGTCTAATACCAACTAAAAGGGATTGGATATGAACAAGGTTAGAAATATAATGCTAATACTCATTTAAAATGGGGCTCGTCGAGTCAGGACCAATTTGTCCGAAAATCCAAGGCTAACACCCCCTACAAAAACCAAGTTCAATCATTTTTGGGGAAAAAGTCTATTACCCATAAATTTGATGTCTAATACCAACTAAAAGGGATTGGATATGAACAAGGTTAGAAATCTAAGGCTAATACTCATTTAAAATGGGGTCGTCGAGTCAGGACCAATTTGTCCGAAAATCCAAGGCTAACACCCCCTCCAAAAACCAAGTTCTATCGTTTTGGGGGGAAAAGTCTATATCCCATAAATTTGAAGTCTAATACCAACTAAAAGGTATTGGATATGAACAAGGTTAGAAATCTAAGGGTAATACTCATTTAAAATGGGGCTCGTGAAGTCAGGACCAATTTGTCCGAAAATCCAAGGCTAACACCCCTCCAAAAACCAAGTTCTATCATTTTTTTGGGGAAAAGTCTATTACCCATAAATTTGAAGTCTAATACCAACTAAAAGGGATTGGATATGAACAAGGTTAGAAATCTAAGGCTAATACTCATTTAAAATGGGGTCGTCGAGTCGGGGACCAATTTGTCCAGAAAATCCAAGGCTAACACCCCCTCCAAAAACCAAGTTCTATCATTTTGGGGGGAAAAGTCTATTACCCATAAATTTGAAGTCTAATACCAACTAAAAGGTATTGGATATGAACAAGGTTAGAAATCTAAGGGTAATACTCATTTAAAATGGGGCTCGTGAAGTCAGGACCAATTTGTCCGAAAATCCAAGGCTAACACCCCCTCCAAAAACCAAGTTCTATCATTTTGAGGGGAAAAGTCTATTACCCATAAATTTGAAGTCTCATACAAACTAAAGAGGATTGCATATGAACAAGGTTAGAAATATAAGGCTAATACTCATTTAAAATGGAGCTCATCGAGTCAGGACCAATTTGTCCGAAAATCCAAGGCTAACACCCTTTCCGAAAACCAAGTTCTATCATTTTTGGGGGAAAAGTCTATTACCCATAAATTTGAAGTCTAATACCAACTAAAAAGGATTGTATATGAACAAGGTTAGAAATCTAAGGCTAATACTCATTTAAAAATGGGGCTCGTCGAGTCGGGACCAATTTGTCTCGAAAATCCAAGGCTAACACCCCCTCCAAAAACCAAGTTCTATCGTTTTGGGGGGGAAAAGTCTATTACCCATAAATTTGAAGTCTAATACCAACTAAAAGGTATTGGATATGAACAAGGTTAGAAATATAAGGCTAATAATCATTTAAAATGGGGCTCGTCAAGTCATGACCAATTTGTCCCGAAAATCCAAGGCTAACAACCCCTCCAAAAACCAAGTTCTATCATTTTGGGGGGGAAATATCTATTACCCATAAATTTGAAGTCTAATACCAACTAAAAGGTATTGGATATGAACAAGGTTAGAAATCTAAGGCTAATACTCATTTAAAATGGGGGTCGTCGAGTCAGGACCAATTTGTCCGAAAATCCAAGGCTAACACCCCCTCCAAAAACCAAGTTCTATCATTTTGGGGGGAAATATCTATTACCCATAAATTTGAAGTCTAATACCAACTAAAAGGTATTGGATATGAACAAGGTTAGAAATCTAAGGCTAATAGTCATTTAAAATGGGGTCGTCGAGTCAGGACCAATTTGTCCGAAAATCCAAGGCTAACACCCCCTCCAAAAACCAAGTTCTATCATTTTGGGGGGAAAAGTCTATTACCCATAAATTTGAAGTCTAATACCAACTAAAAGGTATTGGATATGAACAAGGTTAGAAATCTAAGGCTAATACTCATTTAAAATGGGGCTCGTCAAGTCAGGTCCAATTTGTCTGAAAATCCAAGGCTAACACCCCCTCCAAAAACCAAGTTCTATCATTTTGGGGGGAAAAGTCTATTACCCATAAATTTAAAGTCTAATACCAACTAAAAGGTATTGGATATGAACAAGGTTACAAATCTAAGGCTAATACTCATTTAAAATGGGGCTCGTTAAGTCAGGACCAATTTGTCCGAAAATCCAAGGCTAACACCCCCTCCAAAAACCAAGTTCTATCATTTTGGGGGGGAAAGTCTATTACCCATATATTTGAAGTCTAATACCAACTAAAAGGGATTGGATATGAACAAGGTTAGAAATCTAAGGCTAATACTCATTTAAAATGGGGCTCGTCGAGTCAGGACCAATTTGTCCGAAAATCCAAGGCTAACACCCCCTCCAAAAACCAAGTTCAATCATTTTTGGGGGAAAAGTCTATTATCCATAAATTTGAAGTCTAATACCATCTAAAAGGGATTGGATATGAACAAGGTTAGAAATCTAAGGCTAATACTCATTTAAAATGGGGCTCGTGAAGTCAGGACCAATTTGTCCGAAAATCCAAGGATAACACCCCCTCCAAAAACCAAGTTCTATCATTTTGAGGGGAAAAAGTCTATTACCCATAAATTTGAAGTCTCATACAAACTAAAGAGGATTGGATATGAACAAGGTTAGAAATATAAGGCTAATACTCATTTAAAATGGAGCTCATCGAGTCAGGACCAATTTGTCCGAAAATCCAAGGCTAACACCCCCTCCAAAAACCAAGTTCTATCATTTTTGGGGGAAAAGTCTATTACCCATAAATTTGAAGTCTAATACCAACTAAAAAGGATTGTATATGAACAAGGTTAGAAATCTAAGGCTAATACTCATTTAAAATGGGGCTCGTCGAGTCAGGACCAATTTGTCTGAAAATCCAAGGCTAACACCCCCTCCAAAAACCAAGTTCTATCGTTTTGGGGGGAAAAGTCTATTACCCATAAATTTGAAGTCTAATACCAACTAAAAGGGATTGGATATGAACAAGGTTAGAAATATAATGCTAATACTCATTTAAAATGGGGCTCGTCGAGTCAGGACCAATTTGTCCGAAAATCCAAGGCTAACACCCCCTACAAAAACCAAGTTCAATCATTTTTGGGGAAAAAGTCTATTACCCATAAATTTGATGTCTAATACCAACTAAAAGGGATTGGATATGAACAAGGTTAGAAATCTAAGGCTAATACTCATTTAAAATGGGGTCGTCGAGTCAGGACCAATTTGTCCGAAAATCCAAGGCTAACACCCCCTCCAAAAACCAAGTTCTATCGTTTTGGGGGGAAAAGTCTATTACCCATAAATTTGAAGTCTAATACCAACTAAAAGGTATTGGATATGAACAAGGTTAGAAATCTAAGGGTAATACTCATTTAAAATGGGGCTCGTGAAGTCAGGACCAATTTGTCCGAAAATCCAAGGCTAACACCCCCTCCAAAAACCAAGTTCTATCATTTTTTGGGGAAAAGTCTATTACCCATAAATTTGAAGTCTAATACCAACTAAAAGGGATTGGATATGAACAAGGTTAGAAATCTAAGGCTAATACTCATTTAAAATGGGGTCGTCGAGTCAGGACCAATTTGTCCGAAAATCCAAGGCTAACACCCCCTCCAAAAACCAAGTTCTATCATTTTGGGGGGAAAAGCCTACTACCCATAAATTTGAAGTCTAATACCAACTAAAAGGTATTGGATATGAACAAGGTTAGAAATCTAAGGGTAATACTCATTTAAAATGGGGCTCGTGAAGTCAGGACCAATTTGTCCGAAAATCCAAGGCTAACACCCCCTCCAAAAACCAAGTTCTATCATTTTGGGGGGAAAAGTCTATTACCCATAAATTTGAAGTCTAATACCAACTAAAAGGGATTGGATATGAACAAGGTTAGAAATCTAAGGCTAATACTCATTTAAAATGGGGCTCGTCTAGTAAGGACCAATTTGTCCGAAAATGCAAGGCTAACACCCCCTCCAAAAACCAAGTTCTATCATTTTGGGGGGAAATGTGTATTACCCATAAATTTGAAGTCTAATACCAACTAAAAGGTATTGGATATGAACAAGGTTAGAAATCTAAGGCTAATACTCATTTAAAATGGGGCTCGTCAAGTCAGGTCCAATTTGTCTGAAAATCCAATGCTAACACCCCCTCCAAAAACCAAGTTCTATCATTTTTGGGGGAAAAGTCTATTACCCATAAATTTGAAGTCTAATACCAACAAAAATGGATTGTATATGAACAAGGTTAAAAATCTAAGGCTAATACTCATTTAAAATGGGGCTCGTCGAGTCAGGACCACTTTTGTCCGAAAATCCAAGGCTAACACCCTCCTCCAAAAAACCAAGTTCAATCATTTTTGGGGGGAAAAAGTCTATTACCCATAAATTTGAAGTCTAATACCAACTAAAAGGGTATTGGATATGAACAAGGTTAGAAATATAAGGCTAATACTCATTTAAACATGCGGGCTCGTCAAGTCATGACCAATTTGTCTAAAAATCCATGGCTAACATCCCCCTCCAAAAAACCAAGTTCTATCATTTTGGGGGGAAATGTCTATTACCCATAAATTTGAAGTCTAATACCAACTAAAAGGGATTGGATATGAACAAGGTTAGAAATCTAAGGCTAATACTCATTTAAAATGGGGCTCGTCGAGTCGGGACCAATTTATCCGAAAATCCAAGGCTAACACCACCTCCAAAAACCAAAGTTCTATCATTTTGGGGGGGAAAAGTCTATTTACTCATAAATTTTAAGTCTAATACCAACTAAAAGGGATTGGATATGAACAAGGTTAGAAATCTAAGGCTAATACTCATTTAAAATGGGGCTCGTGAGTCAAGACCAATTTATCCGAAAATCCAAGGCTAACACCCCCTCCAAAAACCAAGTTCTATCATTTTTGGGGGGGAAAAGTCTATTACCCATAAATTTGAAGTCTAATACCAACTAAAAGGGATTGGATATGAAACAAAGGTTAGAAATCTAAGGCTAATACTCATTTAAAATGGGGCTCATCGAGTCAGGGACCAATTTGTCCGAAAAATCTAAGGCTAACACCCCCTCCAAAAACCAAGTTCTATCATTTTGAGGGGGAAAAGTCTATTACCCATAAATTTGAAGTCTAATACCAACTAAAAGGGATTGGATATGAACAAGGTTAGAAATCTAAGGCTAATACTCATTTAAAATGAGGCTCATCGAGTCAGGACCAATTTGTCCGAAAATCTAAGGCTAACACCCCCTCCAAAAACCAAGTTCTATCATTTTGGGGGGAAAAGTCTATTACCCATAAATTTGAAGTCTAATACCAACTAAAAGGTATTGGATATGAACAAGGTTAGAAATATAAGGCTTATACTCATTTAAAATGGGGCTCGTGAAGTCAGGACCAATTTGTCCGAAAATCCAAGGCTAACACCCCCTCCAAAAAACAAGTTCTATCATTTTGGGGGGAAAAGTCTATTTCCCATAAATTTGAAGTCTAATACCAACTAAAAGGGATTGGATATGAACAAGGTTAGAAATCTAAGGCTAATACTCATTTAAAATGGGGCTCGTGAAGTCAGGACCAATTTGTCCGAAAATCCATGGCTAACATCCCCACTAAAAACCAAGTTCTATCATTTTGGGGGTGAAACTCTATTACTCGTAAATTTGAAGTCTAATACCAACTAAAAGGGATTGGATATGAACAAGGTTAGAAATCTAAGGCTAATACTCATTTAAAATGGGGCTCGTGAAGTCAGGACCAATTTATCCGAAAATCCAAGGCTAACACCCCCTCCAAAAACCAAGTTCTATCATTTTGGGGGGAAAAGTCTATTACCCATAAATTTGAAGTCTAATACCAACTAAAAGGGATTGGATATGAACAAGGTTAGAAATCTAAGGCTAATACTCATTTAAAATGGGGCTCGTCGAGTCAGGACCAATTTGTCCGAAAATCCAAGGCTAACACCCCCTCCAAAAACCAAGTTCAATCATTTTTGGGGGAAAAGTTTATTACCCATAAATTTGAAGTCTAATACCAACTAAAAGGTATTGGATATGAACAAGGTTAGAAATCTAAGGCTAATACTCATTTAAAATGGGGCTCGTCGAAGTCAGGGACCAATTTGTCCGAAAATCCAAGGCTAACACCCCCTCCAAAAACCAAGTTCTATCATTTTGGGGGGTGAAACGTCTATTACCCATAAATTTGAAGTCTAATACCAACTAAAAGGGATTGGATATGAACAAGGTTAGAAATCTAAGGCTAATACTCATTTAAAATGGGGCTCGTTGAGTCAGGACCAATTTATCCGAAAATCCAAGGCTAACACCCCCTCCAAAAACCAAGTTCAATCATTTTTGGGGGGAAAGTCTATTACCCATAAATTTGAAGTCTAATACCAACTAAAAGGGATTGGATATGAACAAGGTTAGAAATCTAAGGCTAATACTCATTTAAAATGGGGCTCGTGAAGTCAGGACCAATTTGTCCGAAAATCCAAGGCTAACACCCCCTCCAAAAACCAAGTTCTATCATTTTGGGGGTGAAACTCTATTACTCGTAAATTTGAAGTCTAATACCAACTAAAAGGGATTGGATATGAACAAGGTTAGAAATCTAAGGCTAATACTCATTTAAAATGGGGCTCGTTGAGTCAGGACCAATTTATCCGAAAATCCAAGGCTAACACCCCCTCCAAAAACCAAGTTCAATCATTTTTGGGGGGAAAGTCTATTACCCATAAATTTGAAGTCTAATACCAACTAAAAGGGATTGGATATGAACAAGGTTAGAAATCTAATGCTAATACTCATTTAAAATGGGGCTCGTCGAGTCAGGACCAATTTGTCCGAAAATCTAAGGCTAACACCCCCTCCAAAAACCAAGTTCTATCATTTTGGGGGGAAAAGTCTATTACCCATAAATTTGAAGTCTAATAAAAACTAAAAGGGATTGGATATGAACAAGTTTAGAAATCTAAGGCTAATACTCATTTAAAATGGGGCTCGTGAAGTCAGGACCAATTTGTCCGAAAATCCAAGGCTAACACCCCCTCCAAAAACCAAGTTCTATCATTTTGGGGGGAAAAGTCTATTTCCCATAAATTTGAAGTCTAATACCAACTAAAAGGTATTGGATATGAACAAGGTTAGAAATCTAAGTCTAATACTCATTTAAAATGGGGCTCGTGAAGTCAGGACCAATTTGTCCGAAAATCCATGGCTAACATCCCCTCCAAAAACCAAGTTCTATCATTTTGGGGGTGAAACTCTATTACTCGTAAATTTGAAGTCTAATACCAACTAAAAGGGATTGGATATGAACAAGGTTAGAAATCTAAGGCTAATACTCATTTAAAATGGGGCTCGTCGAGTCAGGACAAATTTATCCGAAAATCCAAGGCTAACACCCCCTCCAAAAACCAGGTTCAATCATTTTTGGGGGAAAAGTTTATTACCTATAAATTTGAAGTCTAATACCAACTAAAAGGGATTGGATATGAACAAGGTTAGAAATCTAAGGCTTATACTCATTTAAAATGGGGCTCGTGAAGTCAGGACCAATTTGTCCGAAAATCCAAGGCTAACACCCCCTCCAAAAACCACGTTCTATCATTTTAGGGGGAAAAGTCTATTTCCCATAAATTTGAAGTCTAATACCAATTAAAAGGGATTGGATATGAACAAGGTTATAAATCTAAGGCTAATACTCATTTAAAATGGGGCTCGTGAAGTCAGGACCAATTTGTCCGAAAATCCAAGGCTAACACCCCCTCCAAAAACCAAGTTCAATCATTTTTGGGGGAAAAGTCTATTACCTATAAATTTGAAGTCTAATACCAACTAAAAGGGATTGGATATGAACAAGGTTAAAATCTAAGGCTAATAATCATTTAAAATGGGGCTCGTCGAGTCAGGACCAATTTGTCCGAAAATCTAAGGCTAACACCCCCTCCAAAAACCAAGTTCTATCATTTTGGGGGGAAAAGTCTATTACCCATAAATTTGAAGTCTAATACCAACTAAAAGGAATTGGATATGAACAAGGTTAGAAATATAAGGCTTATACTCATTTAAAATGGGGCTCGTGAAGTCAGGACCAATTTGTCCGAAAATCCAAGGCTAACATCCCCTCCAAAAACCAAGTTCTATCATTTTGGGGGTGAAACTCTATTACTCGTAAATTTGAAGTCTAATACCAACTAAAAGGGATTGGATATGAACAAGGTTAGAAATCTAAGGCTAATACTCATTTAAAATGGGGCTCGTTGAGTCAGGACCAATTTATCCGAAAATCCAAGGCTAACACCCCCTCCAAAAACCAAGTTCAATCATTTTTGGGGGAAAAGTCTATTACCCATAAATTTGAAGTCTAATACCAACTAAAAGGGATTGGATATGAACAAGGTTAGAAATCTAAGGATTATACTCATTTAAAATGGGGCTCGTGGAAGTCAGGGACCAATTTGTCCGAAAATCCAAGGCTAACACCCCCTCCAAAAACCAAGTTCTATCATTTTGGGGGGAAAAGTCTATTTCTCATAAATTTGAAGTCTAATACCAACTAAAAGGGATTGGATATGAACAAGGTTATAAATCTAAGGCTAATACTCATTTAAAATGGGGCTCGTGAAGTCAGGACCAATTTGTCCGAAAATCCAAGGCTAACACCCCCTCCAAAAACCAAGTTCAATCATTTTTGGGGGGAAAAGTCTATTACCCTATAAATTTGAAGTCTAATACCAACTAAAAGGGATTGGATATGAACAAGGTTAGAAATCTAAGGCTAATACTCATTTAAAATGGGGCTCGTCGAGTCAGGACCAATTTGTCCGAAAATCTAAGGCTAACACCCCCTCCAAAAACCAAGTTCTATCATTTTGGGGGGAAAAGTCTATTACCCATAAATTTGAAGTCTAATACCAACTAAAAGGGATTGGATATGAACAAGGTTAGAAATCTAAGGCTAATACTCATTTAAAATGAGGCTCGTGAAGTCGGGACCAATTTGTCCGAAAATCCAAGGCTAACACCCCCTCCAAAAACCAAGTTCTATCATTTTTGGGGGAAAAGTCTATTTCTCATAAATTTGAAGTCTAATACCAACTAAAAGGGATTGGATATCAACAAGGTTATAAATCTAAGGCTAATACTCATTTAAAATGGGGCTCGTGAATTCAGGACCAATTTGTCCGAAAATCCAAGGCTAACACCCCCTCTAAAAACCAAGTTCTATCATTTTAGGGGGAAAAGTCTATTACCCAAAAATTTGAAGTCTAATACCAACTAAAAGGGATTGGATATGAACAAGGTTAGAAATCTAAGGCTAATACTCATTTAAAATGGGGCTCGTCGAGTCAGGATCAATTTGTCCGAAAATCTAAGGCTAACACCCCCTCCAAAAACCAAGTTCAATCATTTTTGGGGGAAAAGTCTATTACCCATAAATTTGAAGTCTAATACCAACTAAAAGGGATTGGATATGAAAAAGGTTAGAAATCTAAGGCTAATACTCATTTAAAATGGGGCTCGTCGAGTCAGGACCAATTTGTCCGAAAATCTAAGGCTAACACCCCCTCCAAAAACCAAGTTCTATCATTTTGGGGGGAAAAGTCTATTACCCATAAATTTGAAGTCTAATACCAACTAAAAGGTATTGGATATGAACAAGGTTATAAATCTAAGGCTTATACTCATTTAAAATGGGGCTCGTGAAGTCAGGACCAATTTGTCCGAAAATCCAAGGCTAACACCCCCTCCAAAAACCAAGTTCTATCATTTTTGGGGGAAAAGTCTATTACCCATAAATTTGAAGTCTAATACCAACTAAAAGGGATTGGATATGAACAAGTTTAGAAATCTAAGGCTAATACTCATTTAAAATGAGGCTCCTCGAGTCAGGACCAATTTGTCCGAAAATCTAAGGCTAACACCCCCTCCAAAAACCAAGTTCTATCATTTTGGGGGGAAAAGTCTATTACCCATAAATTTGAACTCTAATACCAACTAAAAGGGATTGGATATGAACAAGGTTAGAAATCTAAGGCTAATACTCATTTAAAATGAGGCTCATCGAGTCATGACCACTTTGCCCGAAAATCCAAGGCTAACATCCCCTCCAAAAACCAAGTTCTATCACTTTGGGGGTGAAACTCTATTACTCGTAAATTTGAAGTCTAATACCAACTAAAAGGGATTGGATATGAACAAGGTTAGAAATCTAAAGCTAATACTAATTTAAAATGGGGCTCATTGAGTCAGGACCAATTTATCCGAAAATCCAAGGCTAACACCCCCTCCAAAAACCAAGTTCAATCATTTTTGGGGGGAAAGTCTATTACCCATAAATTTGAAGTCTAATACCAACTAAAAGGGATTAGATATGAACAAGGTTAGAAATCTAAGGCTAATACTCATTTAAAATGGGGCTCGTCGAGTCAGGACCAATTTGTCCGAAAATCTAAGGCTAACACCCCCTCCAAAAACCAAGTTCTATCATTTTGGGGGGAAAAGTCTATTACCCATAAATTTGAAGTCTAATACCAACTAAAAGGGATTGGATATGAACAAGTTTAGAAATCTAAGGCTAATACTCATTTAAAATGGGGCTCGTCGAGTCAGGACCAATTTGTCCGAAAATCTAAGGCTAACACCCCCTCCAAAAACCAAGTTCTATCATTTTGGGGGGAAAAGTCTATTACGCATAAATTTGAAGTCTAATACCAACTAAAAGGTATTGGATATGAACAAGGTTAGAAATATAAGGCTAATAATCATTTAAAATGGGGCTCGTCAAGTCATGACCAATTTGTCTGAAAATCCAAGGCTAACACCCCCTCCAAAAACCAAGTTCTATCATTTTGGGTGTGAAACTCTATTACTCATAAATTTGAAGTCTAATACCAACTAAAAGGGATTGTATATGAACAAGGTTAGAAATCTAAAGCTAATACTCATTTAAAATGGGGCTCGTCGAGTCAGGACCAATTTGTCCGAAAATCTAAGGCTAACACCCCCTCCAAAAACCAAGTTCTATCATTTTGGGGGGAAAAGTCTATTACCCATAAATTTGAAGTCTAATACCAACTAAAAGGTATTGGATATGAACAAGGTTATAAATCTAAGGCTAATACTCATTTAAAATGGGGCTCGTGAAGTCGAGACCAATTTGTCCGAAAATCCAAGGCTAACACCCCCTCCAAAAACCAAGTTCTATCATTTTTGGGGGGAAAAGTCTATTACCCATAAATTTGAAGTCTAATACCAACTAAAAGGGATTGGATATGAACAAGTTTAGAAATCTAAGGCTAATACTCATTTAAAATGAGGGCTCGTCGAGTCGAGACCAATTTGTCCGAAAATCGAAGGCTAACACCCCCTCCAACAACCAAGTTCTATCATTTTGGGGGGAAAAGTCTATTACCCATAAATTTGAAGTCTAATACCAACTAAAAGGGATTGGATATGAACAAGGTTAGAAATCTAAGGCTAATACTCATTTAAAATGGGGCTCGTGAAGTCAGGACCACTTTGTCCGAAAATCCAAGGCTAACATCCCCTCCAAAAACCAAGTTCTATCATTTTGGGGGTGAAACTCTATTACTCGTAAATTTGAAGTCTAATACCAACTAAAAGGGATTGGATATGAACAAGGTTAGAAATCTAAGGCTAATACTCATTTAAAATGGGGCTCATTGAGTCGAGACCAATCTATCCGAAAATCCAAGGCTAACACCCCCTCCAAAAACCAAGTTCAATCATTTTTGGGGGAAAAGTCTATTACCCATAAATTTGAAGTCTAATACCAACTAAAAGGGATTGGATATGAACAAGGTTAGAAATCTAAGGCTAATACTCATTTAAAATGGGGCTCGTCGAGTCAGGACCAATTTGTCCGAAAATCTAAGGCTAACACCCCCTCCAAAAACCAAGTTCTATCATTTTGGGGGGGAAAAGTCTATTACCCATAAATTTGAAGTCTAATACCAACTAAAAGGGATTGGATATGAACAAGTTTAGAAATCTAAGGCTAATACTCATTTAAAATGGGGCTCGTCGAGTCAGGACCAATTTGTCCGAAAATCTAAGGCTAACACCCCCTCCAAAAACCAAGTTCTATCATTTTGGGGGGAAAAGTCTATTACGCATAAATTTGAAGTCTAATACCAACTAAAAGGTATTGGATATGAACAAGGTTAGAAATATAAGGCTAATAATCATTTAAAATGGGGCTCGTCAAGTCATGACCAATTTGTCTGAAAATCCAAGGCTAACACCCCCTCCAAAAACCAAGTTCTATCATTTTGGGGGTGAAACTCTATTACTCATAAATTTGAAGTCTAATACCAACTAAAAGGGATTGTATATGAACAAGGTTAGAAATCTAAAGCTAATACTCATTTAAAATGGGGCTCGTCGAATCAGGACCAATTTATCCGTAAATCCAAGGCTAACACCCCCTCCAAAAACCAAGTTCAATCATTTTTGGGGGAAAAGTCTATTACCCATAAATTTGAAGTCTAATACCAACTAAAAGGGATTGGATATGAACAAGGTTAGAAATCTAAGGCTAATACTCATTTAAAATGGGGCTCGTCGAGTCAGGACCAATTTGTCCGAAAATCTAAGGCTAACACCCCCTCCAAAAACCAAGTTCTATCATTTTGGGGGGAAAAGTCTATTACCCATAAATTTGAAGTCTAATACCAACTAAAAGGTATTGGATATGAACAAGGTTATAAATCTAAGGCTTATACTCATTTAAAATGGGGCTCGTGAAGTCGGGACCAATTTGTCCCGAAAATCCAAGGCTAACACCCCCTCCAAAAACCAAGTTCTATCATTTTTGGGGGGAAAAGTCTATTACCCATAAATTTGAAGTCTAATACCAACTAAAAGGTATTGG
Organism: Salix suchowensis; assembly: GCA_029030765.1. NCBI lineage: Eukaryota > Viridiplantae > Streptophyta > Magnoliopsida > Malpighiales > Salicaceae > Salix > Salix suchowensis. Next base: position 159,391 of record JAPFFH010000489.1, on the reverse strand, counting down.
ATATGAACAAGGTTAGAAATCTAAGGCTTATACTCATTTAAAATGGGGCTCGTGAAGTCAGGACCAATTTGTCCGAAAATCCAAGGCTAACACCCCCTCCAAAAACCAAGTTCTATCATTTTTGGGGGAAAAGTCTATTACCCATAAATTTGAAGTCTAATACCAACTAAAAGGTATTGGATATGAACAAGGTTAGAAATATAAGGCTAATAGTCATTTAAAATGGGGCTCGTCGAGTCAGGACCAATTTGTCCGAAAATCCAAGGCTAACACCCCCACCAAAAACCAAGTTCTATCATTTTGGGGGGAAAAGTCTATTACCCATAAATTTGAAATCGAATACCAACTAAAAGGTATTGGATATGAACAAGGTTAGAAATCTAAGGCTAATACTCATTTAAAATGGGGCTCGTCGAGTCAGGACCAATTTATCCGTAAATCCAATGCTAACACCCCCTCCAAAAACCAAGTTCAATCATTTTTGGGGGAAAAGTCTATTACCCATAAATTTGAAGTCTAATACCAACTAAAAGGGATTGGATATGAACAAGGTTAGAAATCTAAGGATAATACTCATTTAAAATTGGGCTCGTCGAGTCAGGACCAATTTGTCCGAAAATCCAAGGCTAACACCGCCTCCAAAAACCAAGTTCAATCATTTTTGGGGGAAAAGCCTATTACCCATAAATTTGAAGTCTAATACCAAATAAAAGGTATTTGATATGAACAAGGTTAGAAATCTAAGGCTAATACTCATTTAAAATGGGGCTCGTTAAGTCAGGTCCAATTTGTAAGAAAATCCAAGGCTAACACCCCCTCCACAAACCAAGTTCTATCATTTTTGGGGGAAAAGTCTATTACCCATAAATTTGAAGTCTAATACCAACTAAAAGGTATTGGATATGAACAAGGTTAGAAATATAAGGCTAATAGTCATTTAAAATGGGGCTCGTCGAGTCAGGACCAATTTGTCCGAAAATCCAAGGCTAACACCCCCACCAAAAACCAAGTTCTATCATTTTGGGGGGAAAAGTCTATTACCCATAAATTTGAAATCGAATACCAACTAAAAGGTATTGGATATGAACAAGGTTAGAAATCTAAGGCTAATACTCATTTAAAATGGGGCTCGTCGAGTCAGGACCAATTTATCCGTAAATCCAATGCTAACACCCCCTCCAAAAACCAAGTTCAATCATTTTTGGGGGAAAAGTCTATTACCCATAAATTTGAAGTCTAATACCAACTAAAAGGGATTGGATATGAACAAGGTTAGAAATCTAAGGCTAATACTCATTTAAAATGGGGCTCGTCGAGTCAGGACCAATTTGTCCGAAAATCTAAGGCTAACACCCCCTCCAAAAACCAAGTTCTATCATTTTGGGGGGAAAAGTCTATTACCTATAAATTTGAAGTCTAATACCAACTAAAAGGTATTGGATATGAACAAGGTTAGAAATATAAGGCTAATAATCATTTAAAATGGGGCTCGTCAAGTCATGACCAATTTGTCTGAAAATCCAAGGCTAACACCCCCTCCAAAAACCAAGTTCTATCATTTTTGGGGGAAAAGTCTATTACCCATAAATTTGAAGTCTAATACCAACTAAAAGGGATTGGATATGAACAAGGTTAGAAATATAAGGATAATACTCATTTAAAATGGGGCTCGTCGAGTCAGGACCAATTTGTCCGAAAATCCAAGGCTAACACCGCCTCCAAAAACCAAGTTCAATCATTTTTGGGGGAAAAGTCTATTACCCATAAATTTGAAGTCTAATACCAACTAAAAGGTATTGGATATGAACAAGGTTAGAAATATAAGGCTAATAATCATTTAAAATGGGGCTCGTTAAGTCAGGTCCAATTTGTCTGAAAATCCAAGGCTAACACCCCCTCCAAAAACCAAGTTCAATCATTTTTGGGGGAAAAGTCTATTGCCCATAAATTTGAAGTCTAATAACAACTAAAAGGGATTGGATAAGAACAAGGTTAGAAATATAAGGCTAATAATCATTTAAAATGGGGCTCGTCGAGTCAGGACCAGTTTGTCTGAACATCCAAGGCTAACACCCCCTCCAAAAACCAAGTTCAATCATTTTTGGGGGAAAAGTCTATTGCCCATAAATTTGAAGTCTAATAACAACTAAAAGGGATTGGATAAGAACAAGGTTAGAAATATAAGGCTAATAATCATTTAAAATGGGGCTCGTCGAGTCAGGACCAGTTTGTCTGAACATCCAAGGCTAACACCCCCTCCAAAAACCAAGTTCTATCATTTTGGGGGGAAAAGTGTATTACCCATAAATTTGAAGTCTAACACCAACTAAAAGGTATTGGATATGAACAAGGTTAGAAATCTAAGGCTAATACTCATTTAAAATGGGGCTCGTGAAGTCAGGACAAATTTGTCCGAAAATCCAAGGCTAACACCCCTTCCAAAAACCAAGTTCTATCATTTTGAGGGGAAAAGTCTATTACCCATAAATTTGAAGTCAAATACCAACTAAAAGGGATTGGATATGAACAAGGTTAGATATCTAAGGCTAATACTCATTTAAAATGGGGCTCGTCGAGTCAGGACCAATTTGTCCGAAAATCCAAGGCTAACACCCCCTCCAAAAACCAAGTTCAATCATTTTTGGGGGAAAAGTCTATTACCCATAAATTTGAAGTCTAATACCAACTAAAAGGTATTGGATATGAATAAGGTTAGAAATATAAGGCTAATAATCATTTAAAATGGGGCTCGTCAAGTCATGACCAATTTGTCTGAAAATCCAAGGCTAACAACCCCTCCAAAAACCAAGTTCTATCATTTTTGGGGGAAATATCTATTACCCATAAATTTGAAGTCTAATACCAACTAAAAGGTATTGGATATGAACAAGGTTAGAAATCTAAGGCTAATACTCATTTCAAATGGGGCTCGTGAAGTCAGGACCAATTTGTCCGAAAATCCAAGGCTAACACCCCCTCCAAAAACCAAGTTCTATCATTTTGAGGGGAAAAGTCTATTACCCATAAATTTGAAGTCAAATACCAACTAAAAGGGATTGGATATGAACAAGGTTAGATATCTAAGGCTAATACTCATTTAAAATGGGGCTCTTCGAGTCAGGACCAATTTGTCCGAAAATCCAAGGCTAACACCCCCTCCAAAAACCAAGTTCAATCATTTTTGGGGGAAAAGTCTATTACCCATAAATTTGAAGTCTAATACCAACTAAAAGGTATTGGATATGAACAAGGTTAGAAATATAAGGCTAATAACCATTTAAAATGGGTCTCGTCAAGTCATGACCAATTTGTCTGAAAATCCAAGGCTAACAACCCCTCCAAAAACCAAGTTCTATCATTTTGGGGGGAAATATCTATTACCCATAAATTTCAAGTCTAATACCAACTAAAAGGTATTGGATATGAACAAGGTTAGAAATCTAAGGCTAATACTCATTTAAAATGGGGTCGTCGAGTCAGGACCAATTTGTCCGAAAATCTAAGGCTAACACCCCCTCCAAAAACCAAGTTCTATCATTTTGGGGGGAAAAGTCTATTACCCATAAATTTGAAGTCTAATACCAACTAAAAGGTATTGGATATGAACAAGGTTAGAAATATAAGGCTAATAATCATTTAAAATGGGGCTCGTCGAGTCAGGACCAGTTTGTCTGAACATCCAAGGCTAACACCCCCTCCAAAAACCAAGTTCAATCATTTTTGGGGGAAAAGTCTATTGCCCATAAATTTGAAGTCTAATAACAACTAAAAGGGATTGGATAAGAACAAGGTTAGAAATATAAGGCTAATAATCATTTAAAATGGGGCTCGTCGAGTCAGGACCAGTTTGTCTGAACATCCAAGGCTAACACCCCCTCCAAAAACCAAGTTCTATCATTTTGGGGGGAAAAGTGTATTACCCATAAATTTGAAGTCTAACACCAACTAAAAGGTATTGGATATGAACAAGGTTAGAAATCTAAGGCTAATACTCATTTAAAATGGGGCTCGTGAAGTTAGGACCAATTTGTCCGAAAATCCAAGGCTAACACCCCTTCCAAAAACCAAGTTCTATCATTTTGAGGGGAAAAGTCTATTACCCATAAATTTGAAGTCAAATACCAACTAAAAGGGATTGGATATGAACAAGGTTAGATATCTAAGGCTAATACTCATTTAAAATGGGGCTCGTCGAGTCAGGACCAATTTGTCCGAAAATCCAAGGCTAACACCCCCTCCAAAAACCAAGTTCAATCATTTTTGGGGGAAAAGTCTATTACCCATAAATTTGAAGTCTAATACCAACTAAAAGGTATTGGATATGAATAAGGTTAGAAATATAAGGCTAATAATCATTTAAAATGGGGCTCGTCAAGTCATGACCAATTTGTCTGAAAATCCAAGGCTAACAACCACTCCAAAAACCAAGTTCTATCATTTTTGGGGGAAATATCTATTACCCATAAATTTGAAGTCTAATACCAACTAAAAGGTATTGGATATGAACAAGGTTAGAAATCTAAGGCTAATACTCATTTCAAATGGGGCTCGTGAAGTCAGGACCAATTTGTCCGAAAATCCAAGGCTAACACCCCCTCCAAAAACCAAGTTCTATCATTTTGAGGGGAAAAGTCTATTACCCATAAATTTGAAGTCAAATACCAACTAAAAGGGATTGGATATGAACAAGGTTAGATATCTAAGGCTAATACTCATTTAAAATGGGGCTCTTCGAGTCAGGACCAATTTGTCCGAAAATCCAAGGCTAACACCCCCTCCAAAAACCAAGTTCAATCATTTTTGGGGGAAAAGTCTATTACCCATAAATTTGAAGTCTAATACCAACTAAAAGGTATTGGATATGAACAAGGTTAGAAATATAAGGCTAATAACCATTTAAAATGGGTCTCGTCACGTCATGACCAATTTGTCTGAAAATCCAAGGCTAACAACCCCTCCAAAAACCAAGTTCTATCATTTTGGGGGGAAATATCTATTACCCATAAATTTCAAGTCTAATACCAACTAAAAGGTATTGGATATGAACAAGGTTAGAAATCTAAGGCTAATACTCATTTAAAATGGGGTCGTCGAGTCAGGACCAATTTGTCCGAAAATCTAAGGCTAACACCCCCTCCAAAAACCAAGTTCTATCATTTTGGGGGGAAAAGTCTATTACCCATAAATTTGAAGTCTAATACCAACTAAAAGGTATTGGATATGAATAAGGTTAGAAATATAAGGCTAATAATCATTTAAAATGGGGCTCGTCAAGTCATGACCAATTTGTCTGAAAATCCAAGGCTAACAACCCCTCCAAAAACCAAGTTCTATCATTTTTGGGGGAAATATCTATTACCCATAAATTTGAAGTCTAATACCAACTAAAAGGTATTGGATATGAACAAGGTTAGAAATCTAAGGCTAATACTCATTTCAAATGGGGCTCGTGAAGTCAGGACCAATTTGTCCGAAAATCCAAGGCTAACACCCCCTCCAAAAACCAAGTTCTATCATATTGAGGGGAAAAGTCTATTACCCATAAATTTGAAGTCAAATACCAACTAAAAGGGATTGGATATGAACAAGGTTAGATATCTAAGGCTAATACTCATTTAAAATGGGGCTCTTCGAGTCAGGACCAATTTGTCCGAAAATCCAAGGCTAACACCCCCTCCAAAAACCAAGTTCAATCATTTTTGGGGGAAAAGTCTATTACCCATAAATTTGAAGTCTAATACCAACTAAAAGGTATTGGATATGAACAAGGTTAGAAATATAAGGCTAATAACCATTTAAAATGGGTCTCGTCAAGTCATGACCAATTTGTCTGAAAATCCAAGGCTAACAACCCCTCCAAAAACCAAGTTCTATCATTTTGGGGGGAAATATCTATTACCCATAAATTTCAAGTCTAATACAAACTAAAAGGTATTGGATATGAACAAGGTTAGAAATCTAAGGCTAATACTCATTTAAAATGGGGTCGTCGAGTCAGGACCAATTTGTCCGAAAATCTAAGGCTAACACCCCCTCCAAAAACCAAGTTCTATCATTTTGGGGGGAAAAGTCTATTACCCATAAATTTGAAGTCTAATACCAACTAAAAGGTATTGGATATGAACAAGGTTAGAAATGTAAGGCTAATACTCATTTAAAATAGGGCTCGTGAAGTCAGGACCTTTTGTTCCGAAAATCCAAGGCTAACACCCCCTCCAAAAACCAAGTTCTATCATTTTGAGGGGAAAAGTCTATTACCCACTAATTTGAAGTCAAATACCAATTAAAAGGGATTCGATATGAACAAGGTTAGAAATCTAAGGCTAATACTCATTTAAAATGGGGCTCGTCGAGTCAGGACCAATTTGTCCGAAAATCCAAGGCTAACACCTCCTCCAAAAACGAAGTTCAATCATTTTTGGGGGAAAAGTCTATTACCCATAAATTTGAAGTCTAATACCAACTAAAAGGTATTGGATATGAACAAGGTTATAAATATAAGGCTAATACTCATTTAAAATGGGGCTCGTCAAGTCAGGACCAGTTTGTCCGAAAATCCAAGGCTAACACCCCCTCCAAAAACCAAGTTCAATCATTTTTTGGGGAAAAGTATATTACCCATAAATTTGAATTCTAATACCAACTAAAAGGTATTGAATATGAACAAGGTTAGAAATCTAAGGCTAATACTCATTTAAAATGGGGCTCGTGAACTCAGCACCAATTTGTCCGAAAATCCAAGGCTAACACCCCCTCTAAAAACCAAGTTCTATCATTTTGAGGGGAAAAGTCTATTACCCATAAATTTGAAGTGAAATACCAATTAAAAGGGATTGGATATGAACAAGGTTAGAAATCTAAGGCTAATACTCATTTAAAATGGGGCTCGTCGAGTCAGGACCAATTTGTACGAAAATCCAAGGCTAACACCTCCTCCAAAAACCAAGTTCAATCATTTGTGGGGGAAAAGTCTATTACCCATAAATTTGAAGTCTAATACCAACTAAAAGGTATTGGATATGAACAAGGTTATAAATATAAGGCTAATACTCATTTAAAATGGTCCTCGTCAAGTCATGACCAATTTGTCTGAAAATCCAAGGCTAACACCCCCACCAAAAACCAAGTTCTATCAGTTTGGGGGGAAATGTCTATTACCCATAAATTTGAAGTCTAATACCAACTAAAAGGTATTGGATATGAACAAGGTTAGAAATCTAAGGCTAATACTCATTTAAAATGGGGCTCGTGAAGTCAGGACCAATTTGTCCGAAAATCCAAGGCTAACACCCCCTCCAAAAACCAAGTTCTATCATTTTGAGGGGAAAAGTCTATTACCCATAAATTTGAAGTCTAATACCAACTAAAAGGGAGTGGATATGAACAAGGTTAGAAAATACTCATTTAAAATGGGGCTCGTCGAGTCAGGACAAATTTGTCCGAAAATCCAAGGCTAACACCCCCTCCAAAAACCAAGTTCTATCATTTTGAGGGGAAAAGTCTATTACCCATAAATTTGAAGTCTAATACCAACTAAAAGGGATTGGATATGAACAAGGTTAGAAAATACTCATTTAAAATAGGGGCTCGTCGAAGTCGGGGACCAATTTGTCCAGAAAATCCAAGGCTAACACCCCCTCCAAAAACCAAGTTCTATCATTTTGAGGGGAAAAGTCTATTACCCATAAATTTGAAGTCTAATACCAACTAAAAGGTATTGGATATGAACAAGGTTAGAAATATAAGGCTAATACTCATTTAAAATGGGGCTCGTCCAGTCAGGACCAGTTTGTCTGAAAATCCAATGCTAACACCCCCTCCAAAAACCAAGTTCAATCATTTTTTGGGGAAAAGTATATTACCCATAAATTTGAATTCTAATACCAACTGAAAGGTATTGGATATGAACAAGGTTAGAAATCTAAGGCTAATAATCATTTAAAATGGGGCTCGTCAAGTGATGACCAATTTGTCTGAAAATCCAAGGCTAACACCCCCTCCAAAAACCAAGTTCTATCAGTTTGGGGGGAAATGTCTATTACCCATAAATTTGAAGTCTAATACCAACTAAAAGGTATTGGATATGAACAAGGTTAGAAATCTAAGGCTAATACTCATTTAAAATGGGGCTCGTGAAGTCAGGACCAATTTGTCCGAAAATCCAAGGCTACAGCCTCTCCAAAAACCAAGTTCTATCATTTTGAGGGGAAAAGTCTATTACCCATAAATTTGAAGTCTAATACCAACTAAAAGGGATTGGATATGAACAAGGTTAGAAATATAAGGCTAATACTCATTTAAAATGGGGCTCGTCGAGTCAGGACCAGTTTGTCCGAAAATCCAAGGCTAACACCCCCTCCAAAAACCAAGTTCAATCATTTTTTGGGGAAAAGTATATTACCCATAAATTTGAAGTCTAATACCAACTAAAAGGTATTGGATATGAACAAGGTTAGAAATATAAGGCTAATACTCATTTAAAATGGGGCTCGTGAAGTCAGTACCAATTTGTCCGAAAATCCAAGCCTAACACCCCCTCCAAAAACCAAGTTCTATCATTTTGGGGGGAAATATCTATTACCTATAAATTTGAAGTCTAATACCACTAAAAGGGCTTGGATATGAACAAGGTTAGAAATCTAAGGCTAATACTAATTTAAATGGGGCTCGTCGAATAAGGATCACGAGCCCCGAAAATCCAAGGCTAACACCCCCTCCAAAAACCAAGTTCTATCATTTTGGGGGGAAAAGTCTATTACCCATAAATTTGAAGTCTAATACCAACTAAAAGGGATTGGATATGAACAAGGTTAGAAATCTAAGGCTAATACTCATTTAAAATGGGGCTCGTCGAGTCAGGACCAATTTGTCCAAAAATCCAAGGCTAACACCCCCTCCAAAAACGAAGTTCTATCATTTTGGGGGGAAATGTCTATTACCCATAAATTTGAAGTCTAATACCAACTAAAAGGTATTGGATATGAACAAGGTTAGAAATCTAAGGCTAATACTCATTTAAAATGGGGCTCGTGAAGTCAGGACCAATTTGTCCGAAAATCCAAGGCTAACACCTCCTCTAAAAACCAAGTTCAATCATTTTGAGGGGAAAAGTCTATTACCCATAAATTTGAAGTCTAATACCAACTAAAAGGACTTGGATATGAACAAGGTTATAAATCTAAGGCTAATACTAATTTAAATCGGGCTCGTCGAATAAGGATCACGAGCCCCGAAAATCCAAGGCTAACACCCCCTCCAAAAACCAAGTTCTATCATTTTGAGGGGAAAAGTCTATTACCCATAAATTTGAAGTCTAATACCAACTAAAAGGTATTGGATATGAACAAGGTTATAAATATAAGGCTAATACTCATTTAAAATGGGGCTCGTCAAGTCATGACCAATTTGGCTGAAAATCCAAGGCTAACACCCCCTCCAAAAACCAAGTTCTATCATTTTTGGGGGGAAAATGTCTATTACCCATAAATTTGAAGTCTAATACCAACTAAAAGGTATTGGATAAGAACAAGGTTAGAAATCTAAGGCTAATAGTCATTTAAAATGGGGCTCGTGAAGTCAGGACCAATTTGTCCGAAAATCCAAGGCTAACACCCTCTCTTAAAACCAAGTTCTATCATTTTGAGGGGAAAAGTCTATTACCCATAAATTTGAAGTCTAATACCAACTAAAAGGGATTGGATATGAACAAGGTTAGAAATATAAGGCTAATACTCATTTAAAATGGTGCTCGTCGAGTCAGGACCAGTTTGTCCGAAAATCCAAGGCTAACACCCCCTCCAAAAACCAAGTTCAATCATTTTTTGGGGAAAAGTATATTACCCATAAATTTGAAGTCTAATACCAACTAAAAGGTATTGGATATGAACAAGGTTATAAATATAAGGCTAATACTCATTTAAAATGGGGCTCGTCAAGTCATGACCAATTTGTCTGAAAATCCAAGGCTAACACCCCCTCCAAAAACCAAGTTCTATCAGTTTGGGGGGGAATGTCTATTACCCATAAATTTGAAGTCTAATACCAACTAAAAGGTATTGGATATGAACAAGGTTATAAATCTAAGGCTAATAGTCATTTAAAATGGGGCTCGTGAAGTCAGGACCAATTTGTCCAAAAATCCAAGGCTAACACCCTCTCCAAAAACCAAGTTCTATCATTTTGAGGGGAAAAGTCTATTACCCATAAATTTGAAGTCTAATACCAACTAAAAGGGATTGGATATGAACAAGGTTAGAAATATAAGGCTAATACTCATTTAAAATGGGGCTCGTCGAGTCAGGACCAGTTTGTCCGAAAATCCAAGGCTAACACCCCCTCCAAAAACCAAGTTCAATCATTTTTTGGGGAAAAGTATATTACCCATAAATTTGAAGTCTAATACCAACTAAAAGGGATTGGATATGAACAAGGTTAGAAATATAAGGCTAATACTAATTTAAAATGGGGCTCGTGAAGTCGGGACCAGTTTGTCAGAAAATCCAAGGCTAACACCCCCTCCAAAAACCAAGTTCAATCATTTTTTGGGGGAAAAGTCTATTACCCATAAATTTGAAGTCTAATACCAACTAAAAGGGTATTGGATATGAACAAGGTTAGAAATCTAAGGCTAATACTCATTTAAAATGGGGCTCGTCAAGTCATGACCAATTTGTCCGAAAATCCAAGGCTAACACCTCCCTCCAAAAACCAAGTTCTATCATGTTTTGGGGGGGGAAATGTCTATTACCCATAAATTTGAAGTCTAATACCAACTAAAAGGTATTGGATATGAACAAGGTTATAAATCTAAGGCTAATAGTCATTTAAAAATGGGGCTCGTGAAGTCGGGACCAATTTGTCCAAAAATCCAAGGCTAACACCCTCTCCAAAAAACCAAGTTCTATCATTTTGGGGGGAAAAGTCTATTACCCATAAATTTGAAGTCTAATACCAACTAAAAGGGATTGGATATGAACAAGGTTAGAAATATAAGGCTAATACTCATTTAAAATGGGGCTCGTCGAGTCGGGACCAATTTGTCCAAAAATCCAAGGCTAACACCCCTCTCCAAAAACCAAGTTCTATCATTTTTTGGGGGAAAAGTCTATTACCCATAAATTTGAAGTCTAATACCAACTAAAAGGGATTGGATATGAACAAGGTTAGAAATATAAGGCTAATACTCATTTAAAATGGGGCTCGTCGAGTCGGGACCGGTTGTCCAGAAAATCCAAGGCTAACACCCCCTCCAAAAACCAAGTTCAATCATTTTTTGGGGAAAAGTATATTACCCATAAATTTGAAGTCTAATACCAACTAAAAGGTATTGGATATGAACAAGGTTAGAAATCTAAGGCTAATACTCATTTAAAATGGGGCTCGTGAAGTCAGTACCAATTTGTCCGAAAATCCAAGCCTAACACCCCCTCCAAAAACCAAGTTCTATCATTTTGGGGGGAAATGTCTATTACCTATAAATTTGAAGTCTAATACCAACTAAAAGGACTTGGATATGAACAAGTTTATAAATCTAAGGCTAATACTAATTTAAATCGGGCTCGTCGAATAAGGATCACGAGCCCCGAAAATCCAAGGCTAACACCCCCTCCAAAAACCAAGTTCTATCATTTTGAGGGGAAAAGTCTATTACCCATAAATTTGAAGTCTAATACCAACTAAAAGGTATTGGATATGAACAAGGTTATAAATATAAGGCTAATACTCATTTAAAATGGGGCTCGTCAAGTCATGACCAATTTGGCTGAAAATCCAAGGCTAACACCCCCTCCAAAAACCAAGTTCTATCAGTTTGGGGGGAAATGTCTATTACCCATAAATTTAAAGTCTAATACCAACTAAAAGGTATTGGATAAGAACAAGGTTAGAAATCTAAGGCTAATAGTCATTTAAAATGGGGCTCGTGAAGTCAGGACCAATTTGTCCGAAAATCCAAGGCTAACACCCCCTCCAAAAACCAAGTTCAATCATTTTTTGGGGAAAAGTATATTACCCATAAATTTGAAGTCTAATACCAACTAAAAGGTATTGTATATGAGCAAGGTTAGAAATCTAAGGCTAATACTCATTTAAAATGGGGCTCGTGAAGTCAGGACCAATTTGTCCGAAAATCCAAGGCTAACACCCCCTCCAAAAACCAAGTTCTATCATTTTGAGGGGAAAAGTCTATTACCCATAAATTTGAAGTCAAATACCAATTAAAAGGGATTGGATATGAACAAGGTTAGAAATCTAAGGCTAATACTCATTTAAAATGGGGCTCGTCGAGTCGGGACCAATTTGTCCCAGAAAATCCAAGGCTAACACCTCCTCCAAAAACCAAGTTCAATCATTTTTGGGGGAAAAGTCTATTACCCATAAATTTGAAGTCTAATACAAACTAAAAGGTATTGGATATGAACAAGGTTATAAATATAAGGCTAATACTCATTTAAAATGGGGCTCGTCAAGTCATGACCAATTTGTCTGAAAATCCAAGGCTAACACCCCCTCCAAAAACCAAGTTCTATCAGTTTGGGGGAAATGTCTATTACCCATAAATTTGAAGTCTAATACCAACTAAAAGGTATTGGATATGAACAAGGTTATAAATCTAAGGCTAATAGTCATTTAAAATGGGGCTCGTGAAGTCAGGACCAATTTGTCCAAAAATCCAAGGCTAACACCCTCTCCAAAAACCAAGTTCTATCATTTTGAGGGGAAAAGTCTATTACCCATAAATTTGAAGTCTAATACCAACTAAAAGGGATTGGATATGAACAAGGTTAGAAATATAAGGCTAATACTCATTTAAAATGGGGCTCGTCGAGTCGAGGACCGGTTGTCAGAAAATCCAAGGCTAACACCCCCTCCAAAAACCAAGTTCAATCATTTTTTGGGGAAAAGTATATTACCCATAAATTTGAAGTCTAATACCAACTAAAAGGTATTGGATATGAACAAGGTTAGAAATCTAAGGCTAATACTCATTTAAAATGGGGCTCGTGAAGTCAGTACCAATTTGTCCGAAAATCCAAGCCTAACACCCCCTCCAAAAACCAAGTTCTATCATTTTGGGGGGAAATGTCTATTACCTATAAATTTGAAGTCTAATACCAACTAAAAGGACTTGGATATGAACAAGGTTATAAATCTAAGGCTAATACTAATTTTAATGGGGCTCGTCGAATAAGGATCACGAGCCCCGAAAATCCAAGGCTAACACCCCCTCCAAAAACCAAGTTCTATCATTTTGAGGGGAAAAGTCTATTACCCATAAATTTGAAGTCTAATACCAACTAAAAGGTATTGGATATGAACAAGGTTATAAATATAAGGCTAATACTCATTTAAAATGGGGCTCGTCAAGTCATGACCAATTTGGCTGAAAATCCAAGGCTAACACCCCCTCCAAAAACCAAGTTCTATCAGTTTGGGGGGAAATGTCTATTACCCATAAATTTGAAGTCTAATACCAACTAAAAGGTATTGGATAAGAACAAGGTTAGAAATCTAAGGCTAATAGTCATTTAAAATGGGGCTCGTGAAGTCAGGACCAATTTGTCCGAAAATCCAAGGCTAACACCCTCTCCAAAAACCAAGTTCTATCATTTTGAGGGGAAAAGTCTATTACCCATAAATTTGAAGTCTAATACCAACTAAAAGGGATTGGATATGAACAAGGTTAGAAATATAAGGCTAATACTAATTTAAAATGGGGCTCGTCGAGTCGGGACCGATTTGTCCGAAAATCCAAGGCTAACACCCCCTCCAAAAACCAAGTTCAATCATTTTTTGGGGAAAAGTATATTACCCATAAATTTGAAGTCTAATACCAACTAAAAGGTATTGTATATGAGCAAGGTTAGAAATCTAAGGCTAATACTCATTTAAAATGGGGCTCGTGAAGTCAGGACCAATTTGTCCGAAAATCCAAGGCTAACACCCCCTCCAAAAACCAAGTTCTATCATTTTGAGGGGAAAAGTCTATTACCCATAAATTTGAAGTCAAATACCAATTAAAAGGGATTGGATATGAACAAGGTTAGAAATCTAAGGCTAATACTCATTTAAAATGGGGCTCGTCGAGTCAGGACCAATTTGTCCGAAAATCCAAGGCTAACACCTCCTCCAAAAACCAAGTTCAATCATTTTTTGGGGGGAAAAAGTCTATTACCCATAAATTTGAAGTCTAATACAAACTAAAAGGTATTGGATATGAACAAGGTTATAAATATAAGGCTAATACTCATTTAAAATGGGGCTCGTCAAGTCATGACCAATTTGTCTGAAAATCCAAGGCTAACACCCCCTCCAAAAACCAAGTTCTATCAGTTTGGGGGGAAATGTCTATTACCCATAAATTTGAAGTCTAATACCAACTAAAAGGTATTGGATATGAACAAGGTTATAAATCTAAGGCTAATAGTCATTTAAAAATGGGGCTCGTGAAGTCGGGACCAATTTGTCCAAAAAATCCAAGGCTAACACCCTCTCCAAAAACCAAGTTCTATCATTTTGAGGGGAAAAGTCTATTACCCATAAATTTGAAGTCTAATACCAACTAAAAGGGATTGGATATGAACAAGGTTAGAAATATAAGGCTAATACTCATTTAAAATGGGGCTCGTCGAGTCAGGACCAGTTTGTCCGAAAATCCAAGGCTAACACCCCCTCCAAAAACCAAGTTCAATCATTTTTTGGGGAGAAAAGTATATTACCCATAAATTTGAAGTCTAATACCAACTAAAAGGTATTGGATATGAACAAGGTTAGAAATCTAAGGCTAATACTCATTTAAAATGGGGCTCGTGAAGTCAGTACCAATTTGTCCGAAAATCCAAGCCTAACACCCCCTCCAAAAACCAAGTTCTATCATTTTGGGGGGAAATGTCTATTACCTATAAATTTGAAGTCTAATACCAACTAAAAGGACTTGGATATGAACAAGGTTATAAATCTAAGGCTAATACTAATTTTAAATGGGGCTCGTCGAATAAGGATCACGAGCCCCGAAAATCCAAGGCTAACACCCCCTCCAAAAACCAAGTTCTATCATTTTGAGGGGAAAAGTCTATTACCCATAAATTTGAAGTCTAATACCAACTAAAAGGTATTGGATATGAACAAGGTTATAAATATAAGGCTAATACTCATTTAAAATGGGGCTCGTCAAGTCATGACCAATTTGGCTGAAAATCCAAGGCTAACACCCCCTCCAAAAACCAAGTTCTATCAGTTTGGGGGGAAATGTCTATTACCCATAAATTTGAAGTCTAATACCAACTAAAAGGTATTGGATAAGAACAAGGTTAGAAATCTAAGGCTAATAGTCATTTAAAATGGGGCTCGTGAAGTCAGGACCAATTTGTCCGAAAATCCAAGGCTAACACCCTCTCCAAAAACCAAGTTCTATCATTTTGAGGGGAAAAGTCTATTACCCATAAATTTGAAGTCTAATACCAACTAAAAGGGATTGGATATGAACAAGGTTAGAAATATAAGGCTAATACTAATTTAAAATGGGGCTCGTCGAGTCAGGACCAGTTTGTCCGAAAATCCAAGGCTAACACCCCCTCCAAAAACCAAGTTCAATCATTTTTTGGGGAAAAGTATATTACCCATAAATTTGAAGTCTAATACCAACTAAAAGGTATTGTATATGAGCAAGGTTAGAAATCTAAGGCTAATACTCATTTAAAATGGGGCTCGTGAAGTCAGGACCAATTTGTCCGAAAATCCAAGGCTAACACCCCCTCCAAAAACCAAGTTCTATCATTTTGAGGGGAAAAGTCTATTACCCATAAATTTGAAGTCAAATACCAATTAAAAGGGATTGGATATGAACAAGGTTAGAAATCTAAGGCTAATACTCATTTAAAATGGGGCTCGTCGAGTCAGGACCAATTTGTCCGAAAATCCAAGGCTAACACCTCCTCCAAAAACCAAGTTCAATCATTTTTGGGGGAAAAGTCTATTACCCATAAATTTGAAGTCTAATACCAACTAAAAGGTATTGGATATGAACAAGGTTATAAATATAAGGCTAATACTCATTTAAAATGGGGCTCGTCAAGTCATGACCAATTTGTCTGAAAATCCAAGGCTAACACCCCCTCCAAAAACCAAGTTCTATCAGTTTGGGGGGAAATGTCTATTACCCATAAATTTGAAGTCTAATACCAACTAAAAGGTATTGGATATGAACAAGGTTAGAAATCTAAGGCTAATACTCATTTAAAATTGGGCTCGTGAAGTCAGGACCAATTTGTCCAAAAATCCAAGGCTAACACCCCCTCCAAAAACCAAGTTCTATCATTTTGAGGGGAAAAGTCTATTACCCATAAATTTCAAGTCTAATACCAACTAAAAGGGATTGGATATGAACAAGGTTAGAAATATAAGGCTAATACTCATTTAAAATGGGGCTCGTCAAGTCAGGACCAGTTTGTCCGAAAATCCAAGGCTAACACCCCCTCCAAAAACCAAGTTCAATCATTTTTTGGGGAAAAGTATATTACCCATAAATTTGAAGTCTAATACCAACTAAAAGGTATTGGATATGAACAAGGTTATAAATATAAGGCTAATACTCATTTAAAATGGGGCTCGTCAAGTGATGACCAATTTGTCTGAAAATCCAAGGCTATCACCCCCTCCAAAAACCAAGTTCTATCAGTTTGGGGGGAAATGTCTATTACCCATAAATTTGAAGTCTAATACCAACTAAAAGGTATTGGATATGAACAAGGTTAGAAATCTAAGGCTAATACTCATTTAAAATGGGGCTCGTCGAGTCAGGACCAATTTGTCCAAAAATCCAAGGCTAACACCCCCTCCAAAAACGAAGTTCTATCATTTTGGGGGGAAATGTCTATTACCCATATATTTTGAAGTCTAATACCAACTAAAATGTATTGCATATGAACAAGGTTATAAATATAAGGCTAATACTCATTTACAATGGGGCTCGTCAAGTCATGACCAATTTGTCTGAAAATCCAAGGCTAACACCCCCTCCAAAAACCAAGTTCTATCAGTTTGGGTGGAAATGTCTATTACCCATAAATTTGAAGTCTAATACCAACTAAAAGGTATTGTATATGAACAAGGTTAGAAATCTAAGGCTAATACTCATTTAAAATGGGGCTCGTGAAGTCAGTACCAATTTGTCCGAAAATCCAAGCCTAACACCCCCTCCAAAAACCAAGTTCTATCATTTTGGGGGGAAATGTCTATTACCTATAAATTTGAAGTCTAATACCAACTAAAAGGACTTGGATATGAACAAGGTTATAAATCTAAGGCTAATACTAATTTAAATGGGGCTCGTCGAATAAGGATCACGAGCCCCGAAAATCCAAGGCTAACACCCCCTCCAAAAACCAAGTTCTATCATTTTGAGGGGAAAAGTCTATTACCCATAAATTTGAAGTCTAATACCAACTAAAAGGTATTGGATATGAACAAGGTTATAAATATAAGGCTAATACTCATTTAAAATGGGGCTCGTCAAGTCATGACCAATTTGGCTGAAAATCCAAGGCTAACACCCCCTCCAAAAACCAAGTTCTATCAGTTTGGGGGGAAATGTCTATTACCCATAAATTTGAAGTCTAATACCAACTAAAAGGTATTGGATATGAACAAGGTTATAAATCTAAGGCTAATAGTCATTTAAAATGGGGCTCGTGAAGTCAGGACCAATTTGTCCGAAAATCCAAGGCTAACACCCTCTCCAAAAACCAAGTTCTATCATTTTGAGGGGAAAAGTCTATTACCCATAAATTTCAAGTCTAATACCAACTAAAAGGGATTGGATATGAACAAGGTTAGAAATATAAGGCTAATACTAATTTAAAATGGGGCTCGTCGAGTCAGGACCAGTTTGTCCGAAAATCCAAGGCTAACACCCCCTCCAAAAACCAAGTTCAATCATTTTTTGGGGAAAAGTATATTACCCATAAATTTGAAGTCTAATACCAACTAAAAGGTATTGGATATGAACAAGGTTATAAATCTAAGGCTAATACTCATTTAAAATGGGGCTCGTGAAGTCAGGACCAATTTGTCCGAAAATCCAAGGCTAACACCCCCTCCAAAAACCAAGTTCTATCATTTTGAGGGGAAAAGTCTATTACCCATAAATTTGAAGTCAAATACCAATTAAAAGGGATTGGATATGAACAAGGTTATAAATCTAAGGCTAATACTAATTTAAATGGGGCTCGTCGAATAAGGATCACGAGCCCCGAAAATCCAAGGCTAACACCCCCTCCAAAAACCAAGTTCTATCATTTTGAGGGGAAAAGTCTATTACCCATAAATTTGAAGTCAAATACCAATTAAAAGGGATTGTATATGAACAAGGTTAGAAATCTAAGGCTAATACTTATTTAAAATGGGGCTCGTCGAGTCAGGACCAATTTGTCCGAAAATCCAAGGCTAACACCTCCTCCAAAAACCAAGTTCAATCATTTTTGGGGGAAAAGTCTATTACCCATAAATTTGAAGTCTATTACCAACTAAAAGGTATTGGATATGAACAAGGTTATAAATATAAGGCTAATACTCATTTAAAATGGGGCTCGTCAAGTCATGACCAATTTGTCTGAAAATCCAAGGCTAACACCCCCTCCAAAAACCAAGTTCTATCAGTTTGGGGGGAAATGTCTATTACCCATAAATTTGAAGTCTAATACCAACTAAAAGGTATTGGATATGAACAAGGTTAGAAATCTAAGGCTAATACTCATTTAAAATGGGGCTCGTGAAGTCAGTACCAATTTGTCCGAAAATCCAAGCCTAACACCCCCTCCAAAAACCAAGTTCTATCATTTTGGGGGGAAATGTCTATTACCTATAAATTTGAAGTCTAATACCAACTAAAAGGGCTTGGATATGAACAAGGTTAGAAATCTAAGTCTAATACTAATTTAAATGGGGATCTTCGAATAAGGATCAATTTGTCCGAAAATCCAAGGCTAACACCCCCTCCAAAAACCCAGTTCTATCATTTTAGGGGGGGAAAGTCTACTACCCATAAATTTGAAGTCTAATACCAACTAAAAGGGCTTGGATATGAACAAGGTTAGAAATCTAAGGCTAATACTAATTTAAATGGGGCTCGTCGAATAAGGATCAATTTGTCCGAAAATCCAAGCTAACACCCCCTCCAAAAACCAAGTTCAATCATGTTTGGGGGAAAAGTCTATTACTCATAAATTTAAAGACTAATACCAACTAAAAGTAATTGGATATGAACAAGGTTAGAAATCTAAGGCTAATACTAATTTAAATGGGGCTCGTCGAATAAGGATCAATTTGTTCGAAAATCCAAGGCTAACACCCACTCCAAAAACCAAGTTCTATCATTTTGGGGGGAAAAGTCTATTACCCATAAATTTGAAGTCTAATACCAACTAAAAGGGATTGGATATGAACAAGGTAAGAAATCTAAGGCTAATACTCATTTAAAATGGGGCTCGTCGAGTCAGGACCAATTTGTCCAAAAATCCAAGGCTAACACCCCTTCCAAAAATGAAGTTCTATCATTTTGGGGGGAAATGTCTATTACCCATAAATTTGAAGTCTAATACCAACTAAAAGGTATTGTATATGAACAAGGTTAGAAATCTAAGGCTAATACTCATTTAAAATGGGGCTCGTGAAGTCAGGACCAATTTGTCCGAAAATCCAAGGCTAACACCCCCTCCAAAAATCAAGTTCTATCATTTTGAGGGGAAAAGTCTATTACCCATAAATTTGAAGTCAAATACCAATTAAAAGGGATTGGATATGAACAAGGTTAGAAATCTAAGGCTAATACTCATTTAAAATGGGGCTCGTCGAGTCAGGACCAATTTGTCCGAAAATCCAAGGCTAACACCCCCTCCAAAAACCAAGTTCTATCATTTTGAGGGGAAAAGTCTATTACCCATAAATTTGAAGTCAAATACCAATTAAAAGGGATTGGATATGAACAAGGTTAGAAATCTAAGGCTAATACTCATTTAAAATGGGGCTCGTCGAGTCAGGACCAATTTGTCCGAAAATCCAAGGCTAACACCTCCTCCAAAAACCAAGTTCTATCATTTTTGGGGGAAAACTCTATTACCCATAAATTTGAAGTCTAATACCAACAAAAATTGATTGGATATGAACAAGGTTAGAAATATAAGGCTAATACTTATTTAAAATTGGGCTCGTCGAGTCAGGACCAATTTGTCCGAAAATCCAAGGCTAACACCCCCTCCAAAAACCAAGTTCCATCATTTTTGGGGGAAAAGTCTATTACCCATAATTTTGAAGTTTAATACCAACAAAAATGGATTGGATATGAACAAGGTTAGAAATATAAGGCTAATACTCATTTAAAATGGGGCTCGTCGAGTCAGGACCAATTTGTCCGAAAATCCAAGGCTAACACCCCCTCCAAAAACCAAGTTCTATCATTTTAGGGGGAAATGTCTATTACCCATAAATTTGAAGTCTAATAGCAAAAAAAATTGATTGGATATGAACAAGGTTAGAAATCTAAGGCTAATACTCATTTAAAATGGGGCTCGTGAAGTCAGGACCAATTTGTCCGAAAATCCAAGGCTAACACCCCCTCCAAAAACCAAGTTCTATCATTTTGGGGGGAAATGTCTATTATCCATAAATTTGAAGTCTAATACCAACAAAAATGGATTGGATATGAACAAGGTTAGAAATCTAAGGCTAATACTCATTTAAAATGGGGCTCGTCGAGTCAGGAGCAATTTGTCCGAAAATCCAAGGCTAACACCCCCTCCAAAAACCAAGTTCTATCATTTTGGGGGGAAAAGTCTATTACCCATAAATTTGAAGTCTAATACCAACTAAAAGGGATTGGATATGAACAAGGTTAGAAATCTAAGGCTAATACTCATTTAAAATGGGGCTCGTCGAGTCAGGACCAATTTGTCCTCAAATCCAAGGCTAACACCCCCTCCAAAAACGAAGTTCTATCATTTTGGGGGGAAATGTCTATTACCCATAAATTTGAAGTCTAATAGCAAAAAAAATTGATTGGATATGAACAAGGTTAGAAATCTAAGGCTAATACTCATTTAAAATGGGGCTCGTCTAGTCAGGACCAATTTGTCCGAAAATCCAAGGCTAACACCCCCTCCAAAAACCAAGTTCTGTCATTTTGGGGGGAAATGTCTATTACCCATAAATTTTAAGTATAATACCAACTAAAAGGTATTGGATATGAACAAGGTTAGAAATCTAAGGCTAATACTCATTTAAAATGGGGCTCGTCAAGTCAGGACCAATTTGTCTGAAAATCCAAGGCTAACACACCCTGCAAAAACCAAGTTCTATCATTTTTGGGGGAAAAGTCTATTACCCATAAATTTGAAGTCTAATAGCAAAAAATATTGATTGGATATGAACAAGGTTAGAAATCTAATGCTAATACTCATTTAAAATGGGGCTCGTCTAGTCAGGACCAATTTGTCTGAAAATCCAAGGCTAACACACCCTCCAAAAACCAAGTTCTATCATTTTGGGGGGAAAAGTCTATTACCCATAATTTTGAAGTCTAATACCAACTAAAAGGGATTGGATATGAACAAGGTTATAAATCTAAGGCTAATAATCATTTAAAATGGGGCTCGTCGAGCCAGGACCAATTTATCCGAAAATCCAAGGCTAACACCCCCTCCAAAAACCAAGTTCTATTATTTTAGGGGGAAATGTCTATTACCCATAAATTTGAAGTCTAATACAAACTAAAATGTATTGGATATGAACAAGGTTAGAAATCTAAGGCTAATACTAATTTAAATGGGGCTTGTCGAATAAGGATCAATTTGTCCGAAAATCCAAGGCTAACACCCCCTCCAAAAACCAAGTTCTATCATTTCGGGGGGAAATGTCTATTACCCATAAATTTGAAGTCTAATACAAACTAAAACGTATTGGATATGAACAAGGTTAGAAATATAAGGCTAATACTCATTTAAAATGGGGCTCGTGAAGTCAGGACCAATTTGTCCGAAAATCCAAGGCTAACACCCCCTCCAAAAACCAAGTTCTATCATTTTGGGGGGAAATGTCTATTACCCATAAATTTGAAGTCTAATACCAACTAAAAGGGATTGGATATGAACAAGGTTAGAAATATAAGGCTAATACTCATTTAAAATGGGGCTCGTCAAGTCAGGACCAATTAGTCTGAAAATCCAAGGCTAACACCCCCTCCAAAAACCAAGTTCTATCATTTTGGGGGAAAATGTCTATTACCCATAAATTTGAAGTCTAATACCAACAAAAATGGATTGGATATGAACAAGGTTAGAAATCTAAGGCTAATACTCATTTAAAATGGGGCTCGTCGAGTCAGGAGCAATTTGTCCGAAAATCCAAGGCTAACACCCCCTCCAAAAACCAAGTTCTATCATTTTGGGGGGAAAAGTCTATTACCCATAAATTTGAAGTCTAATACAAACTAAAACGTATTGGATATGAACAAGGTTAGAAATCTAAGGCTAATACTCATTTAAAATGGGGCTCGTGAAGTCAGGACCAATTTGTCCGAAAATCCAAGGCTAACACCCCCTCCAAAAACCAAGTTCTATCATTTTGAGGGGAAAAGTCTATTACCCATAAATTTGAAGTCAAATACCAACTAAAAGGGATTGGATATGAACAAGGTTAGAAATCTAAGGCTAATACTCATTTAAAATGGGGCTCGTGAAGTCAGGACCAATTTGTCCGAAAATCCAAGGCTAACACCCCCTCCAAAAACCAAGTTCTATCATTTCGGGGGGAAAAGTCTATTACCCATAAATTTGAAGTCTAATACAAACTAAAACGTATTGGATATGAACAAGGTTAGAAATCTAAGGCTAATACTCATTTAAAATGGGGCTCGTCGAGTCAGTACCAGTTTGTCTGAAAATCCAAGGCTAACACCCCCTCCAAAAACCAAGTTCTATCATTTTGGGGGGAAATGTCTATTACCCATAAATTTGAAGTCTAATACCAACAAAAATGGATTGGATATGAACAAGGTTAGAAATGTAAGGCTAATTCTCATTTAAAATGGGGCTCGTTGAGTCAGGACCAATTTGTCCGAAAATCCAAGGCTAACACCCCCTCCAAAAACCAAGTTCCATCATTTTGGGGGGAAAAGTCTATTACCCATAAATTTGAAGTCTAATACCAACTAAAAGGGCTTGGATATGAACAGGGTTAGAAATCTAAGGCTAATACTCATGTAAATGGGGCTCGTGGAATCATGATCAATTTGTCCCAGAAAATCCAAGGCTAACACCCCCTCCAAAAAACCAAGTTCTATCATTTTGGGGGGGAAAAGTCTATTGCCCATAAATTTGAAGTCTAATACCAACTAAAAGGGATTGGATATGAACAAGGTTAGAAATCTAAGGCTAATACTCATTTAAAATGGGGCTCGTCGAGTCGGGACCAATTTGTCCAGAAAATCCAAGGCTAACACCCCCTCCAAAAACCAAGTTTTATCATTTTGGGGGGAAAAAGTCTATTACCCATAAATTTGAAGTCTAATACCAACTAAAAGGTATTGGATATGAACAAGGTTAGAAATCTAAGGCTAATACTCATTTAAAATGGGGCTCGTGAAGTCGGGACCAATTTGTCCAGAAAATCCAAGGCTAACACCCCCTCCAAAAACCAAGTTCTATCATTTTGGGGGGGAAAAGTCTATTACCCATAATTTTGAAGTCTAATACCAACTAAAAGGGATTGGATATGAACAAGGTTAGAAATCTAAGGCTAATAATCATTTAAAATGGGGCTCGTCGAGCCGGGACCAATTTGTCCAGAAAATCCAAGGCTAACACCCCCTCCAAAAAACCAAGTTCTATTATTTTGGGGGAAATGTCTATTACCCATAAATTTGAAGTCTAATACAAACTAAAACGTATTGGATATGAACAAGGTTAGAAATCTAAGGCTAATACTAATTTAAATGGGGCTCGTCGAATAAGGATCAATTTGTCAGAAAATCCAAGGCTAACACCCCCTCCAAAAACCAAGTTCTATCATTTCGGGGGGAAATGTCTATTACCCATAAATTTGAAGTCTAATACAAACTAAAACGTATTGGATATGAACAAGGTTAGAAATATAAGGCTAATACTCATTTAAAATGGGGCTCGTGAAGTCGGGACCAATTTGTCCGAAAATCCAAGGCTAACTCCCCTCCAAAAAACCAAGTTCTATCATTTTGGGGGGAAAAGTCTATTACCCATAATTTTGAAGTCTAATACCAACTAAAAGGGATTGGATATGAACAAGGTTAGAAATCTAAGGCTAATAATCATTTAAAATGGGGCTCGTCGAGCCAGGACCAATTTGTCCGAAAATCCAAGGCTAACACCCCCTCCAAAAACCAAGTTCTATTATTTTTGGAGGAAATGTCTATTACACATAAATTTGAAGTCTAATACCAACTAAAAGGGATTGGATATGAACAAGGTTAGAAATCTAACGCTAATACTCATTTAAAATGGGGCTCGTGAAGTCAGAACCAATTTGTCCGAAAATCCAAGGCTAACACCCCCTCCAACAACCAAGTTCTATCATTTTTGGGGGAAAAGTCTATTACCCATAAATTTGAAGTCTAATACCAAATAAAAGGGATTAGATATGAACAACGTTAGAAATCTAAGGCTAATTCTCATTTAAAATGGGGCTCGTCGAGTCAGGACCAATTTGTCCGAAAATCCAAGGCTAACACCCCCTCCAAAAACCAAGTTCTATCATTTTAGGGGGAAAAGTCTATTACCCATAAATTTGAAGTCTAATACCAACAAAAATGGGTTGGATATGAACAAGGTTTGAAATATAAGGCTAATACTCATTTAAAATGGGGCTCGTCGAGTCAGGACCAATTTGTCCAAAAATCCAAGGCTAACACCCCCTCCAAAAACCAAGTTCTATCATTTTGGGGGGAAAAGTCTATTACCCATAAATTTGAAGTCTAATACCAACTAAAAGGTATTGGATATGAACAAGGTTAGAAATCTAAGGCTAATACTCATTTAAAATGGGGCTCGTCAAGTCAGGACCAATTTGTCTGAAAATCCAAGGCTAACACACCCTCCAAAAACCAAGTTCTATCATTTTTGGGGGAAAAGTCTATTACCCATAAATTTGAAGTCTAATAGCAAAAAATATTGATTGGATATGAACAAGGTTAGAAATCTAAGGCTAATACTCATTTAAAATGGGGCTCGTCTAGTCAGGACCAATTTGTCCGAAAATCCAAGGCTAACACCCCCTCCAAAAACCAAGTTCTATCATTTTAGGAGGAAATGTCTATTACCCATAAATTTGAAGTCTAATACCAACTAAAAGGGATTGGATATGAACAAGGTTAGAAATTTAAGGCTAATACTCATTTAAAATGGGGCTCGTCGAGTCAGTACCAGTTTGTCCGAAAATCCAAGGCTAACACCCCCTCCAAAAACCAAGTTCTATCATTTTGGGGGGAAATGTCTATTACCCATAAATTTGAAGTCTAATACCAACAAAAATGGATTGGATATGAACAAGGTTAGAAATGTAAGGCTAATTCTCATTTAAAATGGGGCTCGTTGAGTCAGGACCAATTTGTCCGAAAATCCAAGGCTAACACCCCCTCCAAAAACCAAGTTCCATCATTTTGGGGGGAAAAGTCTATTACCCATAAATTTGAAGTCTAATACCAACTAAAAGGGCTTGGATATGAACAGGGTTAGAAATCTAAGGCTAATACTCATGTAAATGGGGCTCGTGGAATCATGATCAATTTGTCCGAAAATCCAAGGCTAACACCCCCTCCAAAAACCAAGTTCTATCATTTTGGGGGGAAAAGTCTATTGCCCATAAATTTGAAGTCTAATACCAACTAAAAGGGATTGGCTATGAACAAGGTTAGAAATCTAAGGCTAATACTCATTTAAAATGGGGCTCGACGAGTCAGGACCAATTTGTCCGAAAATCCAAGGCTAACACCCCCTCCAAAAACCAAGTTTTATCATTTTGGGGGGAAAATTCTATTACCCATAAATTTGAAGTCTAATACCAACTAAAAGGTATTGGATATGAACAAGGTTAGAAATCTAAGGCTAATACTCATTTAAAATGGGGCTCGTGAAGTCGGGACCAATTTGTCAGAAAATCCAAGGCTAACACCCCCCTCCAAAAACCAAGTTCTATCATTTTGGGGGGGAAAAGTCTATTACCCATAATTTTGAAGTCTAATACCAACTAAAAGGGATTGGATATGAACAAGGTTAGAAATCTAAGGCTAATAATCATTTAAAATGGGGCTCGTCGAGCCAGGGACCAATTTGTCCGAAAATCCAAGGCTAACACCCCCTCCAAAAACCAAGTTCTATTATTTTGGGGGGAAATGTCTATTACCCATAAATTTGAAGTCTAATACAAACTAAAACGTATTGGATATGAACAAGGTTAGAAATCTAAGGCTAATACTAATTTAAATGGGGCTCGTCGAATAAGGATCAATTTGTCCGAAAATCCAAGGCTAACACCCCCTCCAAAAACCAAGTTCTATCATTTCGGGGGGAAATGTCTATTACCCATAAATTTGAAGTCTAATACAAACTAAAACGTATTGGATATGAACAAGGTTAGAAATATAAGGCTAATACTCATTTAAAATGGGGCTCGTGAAGTCAGGACCAATTTGTCCGAAAATCCAAGGCTAACTCCCCCTCCAAAAACCAAGTTCTATCATTTTGGGGGGAAAAGTCTATTACCCATAATTTTGAAGTCTAATACCAACTAAAAGGGATTGGATATGAACAAGGTTAGAAATCTAAGGCTAATAATCATTTAAAAATGGGGCTCGTCGAGCCGGGGACCAATTTGTCCAGAAAATCCAAGGCTAACACCCCCTCCAAAAACCAAGTTCTATTATTTTTTGGAGGAAATGTCTATTACCCATAAATTTGAAGTCTAATAGCAACTAAAAGGGATTGGATATGAACAAGGTTAGAAATATAAGGCTAATACTCATTTAAAATGGGGCTCGTCGAGTCAGTACCAGTTTGTCTGAACACCCCCTCCAAAAACCAAGTTCTATCATTTTGGGGGGAAATGTCTATTACCCATAAATTTGAAGTCTAATACCAGCAAAAATGGATTGGATATGAACAAGGTTAGAAATGTAAGGCTAATTCTCATTTAAAATGGGGCTCGTTGAGTCAGGACCAATTTGTCCGAAAATCCAAGGCTAACACCCCCTCCAAAAACCAAGTTCCATCATTTTGGGGGGAAAAGTCTATTACCCATAAATTTGAAGTCTAATACCAACTAAAAGGGCTTGGATATGAACAGTGTTAGAAATCTAAGGCTAATACTCATGTAAATGGGGCTCGTGGAATCATGATCAAATTGTCCGAAAATCCAAGGCTAACACCCCCTCCAAAAACCAAGTTCTATCATTTTGGGGGGAAAAGTCTATTGCCCATAAATTTGAAGTCTAATACCAACTAAAAGGGATTGGATATGAACAAGGTTAGAAATCTAAGGCTAATACTCATTTAAAATGGGGCTCGTCGAGTCAGGACCAATTTGTCCGAAAATCCAAGGCTAACACCCCCTCCAAAAACCAAGTTTTATCATTTTGGGGGGAAAAGTCTATTACCCATAAATTTGAAGTCTAATACAAACTAAAACGTATTGGATATGAACAAGGTTAGAAATCTAAGGCTAATACTAATTTAAATGGGGCTCGTCGAATAAGGATCAATTTGTCCGTAAATCCAAGGCTAACACCCCCTCCAAAAACCAAGTTCTATCATTTCGGGGGGAAATGTCTATTACCCATAAATTTGAAGTCTAATACAAACTAAAACGTATTGGATATGAACAAGGTTAGAAATATAAGGCTAATACTCATTTAAAATGGGGCTCGTGAAGTCAGGACCAATTTGTCCGAAAATCCAAGGCTAACACCCCCTCCAAAAACCAAGTTCTATCATTTTGGGGGGAAATGTCTATTACCCATAAATTTGAAGTCTAATACCAACTAAAAGGGATTGGATATGAACAAGGTTAGAAATATAAGGCTAATACTCATTTAAAATGGGGCTCGTCAAGTCAGGACCAATTAGTCTGAAAATCCAAGGCTAACACCCCCTCCAAAAACCAAGTTCTATCATTTTAGGGGGAAATGTCTATTACCCATAAATTTGAAGTCTAATACCAACAAAAATGGATTGGATATGAACAAGGTTAGAAATCTAAGGCTAATACTCATTTAAAATGGGGCTCGTCGAGTCAGGAGCAATTTGTCCGAAAATCCAAGGCTAACACCCCCTCCAAAAACCAAGTTCTATCATTTTGGGGGGAAAAGTCTATTACCCATAAATTTGAAGTCTAATACAAACTAAAACGTATTGGATATGCACAAGGTTAGAAATCTAAGGCTAATACTCATTTAAAATGGGGCTCGTGAAGTCAGGACCAATTTGTCCGAAAATCCAAGGCTAACACCCCCTCCAAAAACCAAGTTCTATCATTTTGAGGGGAAAAGTCTATTACCCATAAATTTGAAGTCAAATACCAACTAAAAGGGATTGGATATGAACAAGGTTAGAAATCTAAGGCTAATACTCATTTAAAATGGGGCTCGTGAAGTCAGGACCAATTTGTCCGAAAATCCAAGGCTAACACCCCCTCCAAAAACCAAGTTCTATCATTTTGGGGGGAAAAGTCTATTACCCATAAATTTCAAGTCTAATACAAACTATAACGTATTGGATATGAACAAGGTTAGAAATCTAAGGCTAATACTCATTTAAAATGGGGCTCGTGAAGTCAGGACCAATTTGTCCGAAAATCCAAGGCTAACACCCCTCCAAAAAACCAAGTTCTATCATTTTGGGGGGGAAAAGTCTATTACCCATAATTTTGAAGTCTAATACCAACTAAAAGGGATTGGATATGAACAAGGTTAGAAATCTAAGGCTAATAATCATTTAAAATGGGGCTCGTCGAGCCAGGACCAATTTGTCCGAAAATCCAAGGCTAACACCCCCTCCAAAAACCAAGTTCTATTATTTTTGGAGGAAATGTCTATTACCCATAAATTTGAAGTCTAATACCAACTAAAAGGGATTGGATATGAACAAGGTTAGAAATCTAACGCTAATACTCATTTAAAATGGGGCTCGTGAAGTCAGAACCAATTTGTCCGAAAATCCAAGGCTAACACCCCCTCCAACAACCAAGTTCTATCATTTTTGGGGGAAAAGTCTATTACCCATAAATTTGAAGTCTAATACCAAATAAAAGGGATTAGATATGAACAAGGTTAGAAATCTAAGGCTAATTCTCATTTAAAAATGGGGGCTCGTCGAGTCGGGACCAATTTGTCCGAAAATCCAAGGCTAACACCCCCTCCAAAAACCAAGTTCTATCATTTTAGGGGGAAAAGTCTATTACCCATAAATTTGAAGTCTAATACCAACAAAAATGGGTTGGATATGAACAAGGTTTGAAATATAAGGCTAATACTCATTTAAAATGGGGCTCGTCGAGTCAGGACCAATTTGTCCAAAAATCCAAGGCTAACACCCCCTCCAAAAACCAAGTTCTATCATTTTGGGGGGAAAAGTCTATTACCCATAAATTTGAAGTCTAATACCAACTAAAAGGTATTGGATATGAACAAGGTTAGAAATCTAAGGCTAATACTCATTTAAAATGGGGCTCGTCAAGTTAGGACCAATTTGTCTGAAAATCCAAGGCTAACACACCCTCCAAAAACCAAGTTCTATCATTTTTGGAGGAAAAGTCTATTACCCATAAATTTGAAGTCTAATAGCAAAAAATATTGATTGGATATGAACAAGGTTAGAAATCTAAGGCTAATACTCATTTAAAATGGGGCTCGTCTAGTCAGGACCAATTTGTCCGAAAATCCAAGGTTAACACCCCCTCCAAAAACCAAGTTCTATCATTTTAGGAGGAAATGTCTATTACCCATAAATTTGAAGTCTAATACCAACTAAAAGGGATTGGATATGAACAAGGTTAGAAATTTAAGGCTAATACTCATTTAAAATGGGGGCTCGTCGAGTCGAGTACCGGTTGTCAGAAAATCCAAGGCTAACACCCCCTCCAAAAAACCAAGTTCTATTATTTTTGGAGGAAATGTCTATTACCCATAAATTTGAAGTCTAATAGCAACTAAAAGGGATTGGATATGAACAAGGTTAGAAATATAAGGCTAATACTCATTTAAAATGGGGCTCGTCGAGTCGAGTACCGGTTTATCCGAACACCCCCTCCAAAAACCAAGTTCTATCATTTTGGGGGAAATGTCTATTACCCATAAATTTGAAGTCTAATACCAGCAAAAATGGATTGGATATGAACAAGGTTAGAAATGTAAGGCTAATTCTCATTTAAAATGGGGCTCGTTGAGTCGGGACCAATTTGTCCAGAAAATCCAAGGCTAACACCCCCTCCAAAAACCAAGTTCCATCATTTTGGGGGGGAAAAAGTCTATTACCCATAAATTTGAAGTCTAATACCAACTAAAAGGGCTTGGATATGAACAGGGTTAGAAATCTAAGGCTAATACTCATGTAAATGGGGCTCGTGGAATCATGATCAATTTGTCCGAAAATCCAAGGCTAACACCCCCTCCAAAAACCAAGTTCTATCATTTTGGGGGGAAAAGTCTATTGCCCATAAATTTGAAGTCTAATACCAACTAAAAGGGATTGGATATGAACAAGGTTAGAAATCTAAGGCTAATACTCATTTAAAATGGGGCTCGTCGAGTCAGGACCAATTTGTCCGAAAATCCAAGGCTAACACCCCCTCCAAAAACCAAGTTTTATCATTTTGGGGGGAAAAGTCTATTACCCATAAATTTGAAGTCTAATACCAACTAAAAGGTATTGGATATGAACAAGGTTAGAAATCTAAGGCTAATACTCATTTAAAATGGGGCTCGTGAAGTCAGGACCAATTTGTCCGAAAATCCAAGGCTAACACCCCCTCCAAAAACCAAGTTCTATCATTTTGGGGGGAAAAGTCTATTACCCATAATTTTGAAGTCTAATACCAACTAAAAGGGATTGGATATGAACAAGGTTAGAAATCTAAGGCTAATAATCATTTAAAATGGGGCTCGTCGAGCCAGGACCAATTTGTCCGAAAATCCAAGGCTAACACCCCCTCCAAAAACCAAGTTCTATTATTTTGGGGGGAAATGTCTATTACCCATAAATTTGAAGTCTAATACAAACTAAAACGTATTGGATATGAACAAGGTTAGAAATCTAAGGCTAATACTAATTTAAATGGGGCTCGTCGAATAAGGATCAATTTGTCCGAAAATCCAAGGCTAACACCCCCTCCAAAAACCAAGTTCTATCATTTCGGGGGGAAATGTCTATTACCCATAAATTTGAAGTCTAATACAAACTAAAACGTATTGGATATGAACAAGGTTAGAAATATAAGGCTAATACTCATTTAAAATGGGGCTCGTGAAGTCAGGACCAATTTGTCCGAAAATCCAAGGCTAACTCCCCCTCCAAAAACCAAGTTCTATCATTTTGGGGGGAAAAGTCTATTACCCATAATTTTGAAGTCTAATACCAACTAAAAGGGATTGGATATGAACAAGGTTAGAAATCTAAGGCTAATAATCATTTAAAATGGGGCTCGTCGAGCCAGGACCAATTTGTCCGAAAATCCAAGGCTAACACCCCCTCCAAAAACCAAGTTCTATTATTTTTGGAGGAAATGTCTATTACCCATAAATTTGAAGTCTAATAGCAACTAAAAGGGATTGGATATGAACAAGGTTAGAAATATAAGGCTAATACTCATTTAAAATGGGGCTCGTCGAGTCAGTACCAGTTTGTCTGAACACCCCCTCCAAAAACCAAGTTCTATCATTTTGGGGGGAAATGTCTATTACCCATAAATTTGAAGTCTAATACCAGCAAAAATGGATTGGATATGAACAAGGTTAGAAATGTAAGGCTAATTCTCATTTAAAATGGGGCTCGTTGAGTCAGGACCAATTTGTCCGAAAATCCAAGGCTAACACCCCCTCCAAAAACCAAGTTCCATCATTTTGGGGGGAAAAGTCTATTACCCATAAATTTGAAGTCTAATACCAACTAAAAGGGCTTGGATATGAACAGGGTTAGAAATCTAAGGCTAATACTCATGTAAATGGGGCTCGTGGAATCATGATCAATTTGTCCGAAAATCCAAGGCTAACACCCCCTCCAAAAACCAAGTTCTATCATTTTGGGGGGAAAAGTCTATTGCCCATAAATTTGAAGTCTAATACCAACTAAAAGGGATTGGATATGAACAAGGTTAAAAATCTAAGGCTAATACTCATTTAAAATGGGGCTCAGTCGAGTCGAGGACCAATTTGTCCGAAAAATCCAAGGCTAACACCCCCTCCAAAAACCAAGTTTTATCATTTTGGGGGGAAAAGTCTATTAC
The DNA here is from genome assembly GCA_029030765.1 of Salix suchowensis. Classification (NCBI taxonomy): domain Eukaryota; kingdom Viridiplantae; phylum Streptophyta; class Magnoliopsida; order Malpighiales; family Salicaceae; genus Salix; species Salix suchowensis. The sequence continues at coordinate 126,880 of JAPFFH010000489.1, read as the reverse complement.
CCATAAATTTGAAGTCTAATACAAACTAAAACGTATTGGATATGAACAAGGTTAGAAATCTAAGGCTAATACTAATTTAAATGGGGCTCGTCGAATAAGGATCAATTTGTCCGTAAATCCAAGGCTAACACCCCCTCCAAAAACCAAGTTCTATCATTTCGGGGAGAAATGTCTATTACCCATAAATTTGAAGTCTAATACAAACTAAAACGTATTGGATATGAACAAGGTTAGAAATATAAGGCTAATACTCATTTAAAATGGGGCTCGTGAAGTCAGGACCAATTTGTCCGAAAATCCAAGGCTAACACCCCCTCCAAAAACCAAGTTCTATCATTTTGGGGGGAAATGTCTATTACCCATAAATTTGAAGTCTAATACCAACTAAAAGGGATTGGATATGAACAAGGTTAGAAATATAAGGCTAATACTCATTTAAAATGGGGCTCGTCAAGTCAGGACCAATTAGTCTGAAAATCCAAGGCTAACACCACCTCCAAAAACCAAGTTCTATCATTTTGGGGGGAAATGTCTATTACCCATAAATTTGAAGTCTGATACCAACAAAAATGGATTGGATATGAACAAGGTTAGAAATCTATGGCTAATACTCATTTAAAATGGGGCTCGTCGAGTCAGGAGCAATTTGTCCGAAAATCCAAGGCTAACACCCCCTCCAAAAACCAAGTTCTATCATTTTGGGGGGAAAAGTCTATTACCCATAAATTTGAAGTCTAATACCAACTAAAAGGGATTGGATATGAACAAGGTTAGAAATCTAAGGCTAATACTCATTTAAAATGGGGCTCGTCGAGTCAGGACCAATTTTTCCTCAAATCCAAGGCTAACACCCCCTCCAAAAACGAAGTTCTATCATTTTGGGGGGAAATGTCTATTACCCATAAATTTGAAGTCTAATACAAACTAAAACGTATTGGATATGAACAAGGTTAGAAATCTAAGGCTAATACTCATTTAAAATGGGGCTCGTGAAGTCAGGACCAATTTGTCCGAAAATCCAAGGCTAACACCCCCTCCAAAAACCAAGTTCTATCATTTTGAGGGGAAAAGTCTATTACCCATAAATTTGAAGTCAAATACAAACTAAAAGGGATTGGATATGAACAAGGTTAGAAATCTAAGGCTAATGCTCATTTAAAATGGGCTCGTCGAGTCAGGACCAATTTGTCCGAAAATCCAAGGCTAACACCCCCTCCAAAAACCAAGTTTTATCATTTTGGGGGGAAAAGTCTATTACCCATAAATTTGAAGTCTAATACCAACTAAAAGGTATTGGATATGAACAAGGTTAGAAATCTAAGGCTAATACTCATTTAAAATGGGGCTCGTGAAGTCAGGACCAAGTTGTCCGAAAATCCAAGGCTAACACCCCCTCCAAAAACCAAGTTCTATCATTTTGGGGGGAAAAGTCTATTACCCATAATTTTGAAGTCTAATACCAACTAAAAGGGATTGGATATGAACAAGGTTAGAAATCTAAGGCTAATAATCATTTAAAATGGGGCTCGTCGAGTCAGGACCAATTTGTCCGAAAATCCAAGGCTAACACCCCCTCCAAAAACCAAGTTCTATCATTTTGGGGGGAAAAGTCTATTACCCATAAATTTGAAGTCTAATACCAACAAAAATGGATTGGATATGAACAAGGTTAGAAATCTAAGGCTAATACTCGTTTAAAATGGGGCTCGTGAAGTCAGAACCAATTTGTCCCGAAAAATCCAAGGCTAACCCCCCCTCCAAAAACCAAGTTCTATCATTTTTGGGGGAAAAGTCTATTACCCATAAATTTGAAGACTAATACCAACTAAAAGGTATTGGATATGAACAAGGTTAGAAATCCAAGGCTAATACTCATTTAAAATGGGGCTCGTCGAGTCAGGACCAATGTGTCCAAAAATCAAAGGCTAACACCCCCTCCAAAAACCAAGTTCCATCATTTTGGGGGGAAAAGTCTATTACCCATAAATTTGAAGTCTAATACCAACAAAAATGGATTGGATATGAACAAGGTTAGAAATCTAAGGCTAATACTCGTTTAAAATGGGGCTCGTGAAGTCAGAACCAATTTGTCTGAAAATCCAAGTCTAACACCCCCACCAAAAAACAAATTCTATCATTTTTGGGGGAAAATTCTATTACCCATAAATTTGAAGTCTAATACCAACTAAAAGGGCTTGGATATGAACAGGGTTAGAAATCTAAGGCTAATACTCATGTAAATGGGGCTCGTGAAGTCATGATCAATTTATCCGAAAATCCAAGGCTAACACCCCCTCCAAAAACCAAGTTCTATCATTTTGGGGGGAAAAGTCTATTACCCATAAATTTGAAGTCTAATACCAACTAAAAGGGATTGCATATGAACAAGGTTAGAAATCTAAGGCTAATACTCATTTAAAATGGGGCTCGTCAAGTCAGGACCAATTTGTCCGAAAATCCAAGGCTAACACCCCCTCCAAAAACCAAGTTCAATCATTTTTGGGGGAAAAGTCTATTACCCATAAATTTGAAGTCTAATACCAAATAAATGGTATTGGATATGATCAAGGTTAGAAATCTAAGGCTAATACTCCTTTAAAATGGGGCTCGTCAAGTCAGGACCCATTTGTCCGAAAATCCAAGGCTAACACCCCCTCCAAAAACCAAGTTCTATCATTTTGGGGGGAAAAGTCTATTACCCATAAATTTGAAGTCTAATACCAACTAAAAGGGATTGGATATGAACAAGGTTAGAAATCTAAGGCTAATACTCATTTAAAATGGGGCTCGTCGAGTCAGGACCAATTTTTCCGAAAATCCAAGGCTAACACCCCCTCCAAAAACAAAGTTCTATCATTTTGGGGGGAAAAGTCTATTACCCATAAATTTGAAGTCTAATACCAACTAAAAGGGATTGGATATGAACAAGGTTAGAAATCTAAGGCTAATACTCATTTAAAATGGGGGCTCGTCGAGTGAGGACCAATTTGTCCGAAAATCCAAGGCTAACACCCCCTCCAAAAACCAAGTTCTATCATTTTGGGGGGGAAAAAGTCTATTACCCATAAATTTGAAGTCTAATACCAACAAAAAGGTATTGGATATGAACAAGGTTAGAAATCTAAGGCTAATACTCATTTAAAATGGGGCTCGTCGAGTCAGGACCAATTTGTCCGAAAATCAAGGCTAACACCCCCTCCAAAAACGAAGTTCTATCATTTTGGGGTGAAATATCTATTACCCATAAATTTGAAGTCTAATACCAACTAAAAGGTATTGGATATGAACAAGGTTAGAAATATAAGGGTAATACTCATTTAAAATGGGGCTCGTCAAGTCATGAACAATTTGTCTAAAAATCCAAGGCTAACAACCCCTCCAAAAACGAAGTTCTATCATTTTGGGGGAAATGTCTATTACCCATAAATATGAAGTCTAATACAAACTAAAAGGTATTGTATATGAACAAGGTTAGAAATCTAAGGCTAATACTCATTTAAAATGGGGCTCGTCGAGCCAGGGACCAATTTGTCCGAAAATCCATGGCTAACGCCCCTCCAAAAACCAAGTTCTATCATTTTGGGGGGGAAAAGTCTATTACCCATAAATTTAAAGTCTAATACCAACAAAAATGTATTGTATATGAACAAGGTTAGAAATCTAAGGCTAATACTCATTTCAAATGGGGGCTCGTCAAGTTAGGACCAATTTGTCCCGAAAATACAAGGCTAACACCCCCTCCAAAAACCAAGTTCTATCATATTTGGGGGAAAAGTCTATTACCCTTAAATTTGAAGTCTAATACCAACCAAAATGGATTGGATATGAACAAGGTTAGAAATCTAAGGCTAATACTCATTTAAAATGGGGCTCGTCGAGTCATGACCAATTTGTCCAAAAATCCAAGGCTAACACCCCCTCCAAAAACGAAGTTCTATCATTTTGGGGGAAAATGTCTATTAACCATAAATTTGAAGTCTAATACAAACTAAAAGGTATTGGATATGAACAAGGTTAGAAATATAAGGCTAATACTCATTTAAAATGGGGCTCGTGAAGTCAGGACCAATTTGTCCGAAAATCCAAGGCTAACACCCCCTCCAAAAACCAAGTTCTATCATATTTGGGGGAAAAGTCTATTACCCTTAAATTTGAAGTCTAATACCAACCAAAATGGATTGGATATGAACAAGGTTAGAAATCTAAGGCTAATACTCATTTAAAATGGGGCTCGTCGAGTCAGGACCAATTTGTCCAAAAATCCAAGGTTAACACCCCCTCCAAAAACGAAGTTCTATCATTTTGGGGGGAAATGTCTATTAACCATAAATTTGAAGTCTAATACAAACTAAAAGGTATTGGATATGAACAAGGTTAGAAATATAAGGGTAATACTCATTTAAAATGGGGCTCGTCAAGTCATGAACAATTTGTCTAAAAATCCAAGGCTAACAATCCCTCCAAAAACCAAGTTCTATCATTTTGGGGGGAAATGTCTATTACCCATAAATATGAAGTCTAATACAAACTAAAAGGTATTGTATATGAACAAGGTTAGAAATCTAAGGCTAATACTCATTTAAAATGAGGCTCGTCGAGTCAGGACCAATTTGTCCGAAAATCCATGGCTAACACCCCCTCCAAAAACCAAGTTCTATCATTTTGGGGGGAAAAGTCTATTACCCATAAATTTGAAGTCTAATACCAACTAAAAGGGATTGCATATGAACAAGGTTAGAAATATAAGGCTAATACTCATTTAAAATGGGGCTCGTCAAGTCAGGACCAATTTGTCCGAAAATCCAAGGCTAACACCCCCTCCAAAAACCAAGTTCAATCATTTTTGGGGGAAAAGTCTATTACCCATAAATTTGAAGTCTAATACCAAATAAATGGTATTGGATATGATCAAGGTTAGAAATCTAAGGCTAATACTCCTTTAAAATGGGGCTCGTCAAGTCAGGACCCATTTGTCCGAAAATCCAAGGCTAACACCCCCTCCAAAAAACCAAGTTCTATCATTTTGGGGGGGAAAAGTCTATTACCCATAAATTTGAAGTCTAATACCAACTAAAAGGGATTGCATATGAACAAGGTTAGAAATCTAAGGCTAATACTCATTTAAAATGGGGCTCGTCAAGTCAGGACCAATTTGTCCGAAAATCCAAGGCTAACACCCCCTCCAAAAACCAAGTTCAATCATTTTTGGGGGAAAAGTCTATTACCCATAAATTTGAAGTCTAATACCAAATAAATGGTATTGGATATGATCAAGGTTAGAAATCTAAGGCTAATACTCCTTTAAAATGGGGGCTCGTCAAGTCGGGACCCATTTGTCCGAAAAATCCAAGGCTAACACCCCCTCCAAAAACCAAGTTCTATCATTTTGGGGGGAAAAGTCTATTACCCATAAATTTGAAGTCTAATACCAACTAAAAGGGATTGGATATGAACAAGGTTAGAAATCTAAGGCTAATACTCATTTAAAATGGGGCTCGTCGAGTCAGGACCAATTTTTCCGAAAATCCAAGGCTAACACCCCCTCCAAAAACAAAGTTCTATCATTTTGGGGGGAAAAGTCTATTACCCATAAATTTGAAGTCTAATACCAACTAAAAGGGATTGGATATGAACAAGGTTAGAAATCTAAGGCTAATACTCATTTAAAATGGGGCTCGTCGAGTGAGGACCAATTTGTCCGAAAATCCAAGGCTAACACCCCCTCCAAAAACCAAGTTCTATCATTTTGGGGGGAAAAGTCTATTACCCATAAATTTGAAGTCTAATACCAACAAAAAGGTATTGGATATGAACAAGGTTAGAAATCTAAGGCTAATACTCATTTAAAATGGGGCTCGTCGAGTCAGGACCAATTTGTCCGAAAATCAAGGCTAACACCCCCTCCAAAAACGAAGTTCTATCATTTTGGGGTGAAATATCTATTACCCATAAATTTGAAGTCTAATACCAACTAAAAGGTATTGGATATGAACAAGGTTAGAAATATAAGGGTAATACTCATTTAAAATGGGGCTCGTCAAGTCATGAACAATTTGTCTAAAAATCCAAGGCTAACAACCCCTCCAAAAACGAAGTTCTATCATTTTGGGGGGGGGAAATGTCTATTACCCATAAATATGAAGTCTAATACAAACTAAAAGGTATTGTATATGAACAAGGTTAGAAATCTAAGGCTAATACTCATTTAAAATGGGGCTCGTCGAGCCAGGGACCAATTTGTCCGAAAATCCATGGCTAACGCCCCTCCAAAAACCAAGTTCTATCATTTTGGGGGGGAAAAGTCTATTACCCATAAATTTAAAGTCTAATACCAACAAAAATGTATTGTATATGAACAAGGTTAGAAATCTAAGGCTAATACTCATTTCAAATGGGGCTCGTCAAGTTAGGACCAATTTGTCTCGAAAATACAAGGCTAACACCCCCTCCAAAAACCAAGTTCTATCATATTTGGGGGAAAAGTCTATTACCCTTAAATTTGAAGTCTAATACCAACCAAAATGGATTGGATATGAACAAGGTTAGAAATCTAAGGCTAATACTCATTTAAAATGGGGCTCGTCGAGTCAGGACCAATTTGTCCAAAAAATCCAAGGCTAACACCCCCTCCAAAAACGAAGTTCTATCATTTTGGGGGGAAATGTCTATTAACCATAAATTTGAAGTCTAATACAAACTAAAAGGTATTGGATATGAACAAGGTTAGAAATATAAGGCTAATACTCATTTAAAATGGGGCTCGTGAAGTCAGGACCAATTTGTCCGAAAATCCAAGGCTAACACCCCCTCCAAAAACCAAGTTCTATCATATTTGGGGGGAAAAAGTCTATTACCCTTAAATTTGAAGTCTAATACCAACCAAAATGGATTGGATATGAACAAGGTTAGAAATCTAAGGCTAATACTCATTTAAAATGGGGCTCGTCGAGTCAGGACCAATTTGTCCAAAAATCCAAGGTTAACACCCCCTCCAAAAACGAAGTTCTATCATTTTGGGGGGAAATGTCTATTAACCATAAATTTGAAGTCTAATACAAACTAAAAGGTATTGGATATGAACAAGGTTAGAAATATAAGGGTAATACTCATTTAAAATGGGGCTCGTCAAGTCATGAACAATTTGTCTAAAAATCCAAGGCTAACAATCCCTCCAAAAACCAAGTTCTATCATTTTGGGGGGAAATGTCTATTACCCATAAATATGAAGTCTAATACAAACTAAAAGGTATTGTATATGAACAAGGTTAGAAATCTAAGGCTAATACTCATTTAAAATGAGGCTCGTCGAGTCAGGACCAATTTGTCCGAAAATCCATGGCTAACACCCCCTCCAAAAACCAAGTTCTATCATTTTGGGGGGAAAAGTCTATTACCCATAAATTTGAAGTCTAATACCAACTAAAAGGGATTGCATATGAACAAGGTTAGAAATCTAAGGCTAATACTCATTTAAAATGGGGCTCGTCAAGTCAGGACCAATTTGTCCGAAAATCCAAGGCTAACACCCCCTCCAAAAACCAAGTTCAATCATTTTTGGGGGAAAAGTCTATTACCCATAAATTTGAAGTCTAATACCAAATAAATGGTATTGGATATGATCAAGGTTAGAAATCTAAGGCTAATACTCCTTTAAAATGGGGCTCGTCAAGTCAGGACCCATTTGTCCGAAAATCCAAGGCTAACACCCCCTCCAAAAACCAAGTTCTATCATTTTGGGGGGAAAAGTCTATTACCCATAAATTTGAAGTCTAATACCAACAAAAATGGATTGGATATGAACAAGGTTAGAAATCTAAGGCTAATACTCGTTTAAAATGGGGCTCGTGAAGTCAGAACCAATTTGTCTGAAAATCCAAGGCTAACACCCCCTCCAAAAACCAAGTTCTATCATTTTTGGGGGAAAAGTCTATTACCCATAAATTTGAAGACTAATACCAACTAAAAGGTATTGGATATGAACAAGGTTAGAAATCCAAGGCTAATACTCATTTAAAATGGGGCTCGTCGAGTCAGGACCAATGTGTCCAAAAATCAAAGGCTAACACCCCTCCAAAAACCAAGTTCCATCATTTTGGGGGGGAAAAGTCTATTACCCATAAATTTGAAGTCTAATACCAACAAAAATGGATTGGATATGAACAAGGTTAGAAATCTAAGGCTAATACTCGTTTAAAATGGGGCTCGTGAAGTCGAGACCAATTTGTCCGAAAATCCAAGTCTAACACCCCCCACCAAAAAACAAATTCTATCATTTTTGGGGGAAAATTCTATTACCCATAAATTTGAAGTCTAATACCAACTAAAAGGGCTTGGATATGAACAGGGTTAGAAATCTAAGGCTAATACTCATGTAAATGGGGCTCGTGAAGTCATGATCAATTTATCCGAAAAATCCAAGGCTAACACCCCCTCCAAAAACCAAGTTCTATCATTTTGGGGGGAAAAGTCTATTACCCATAAATTTGAAGTCTAATACCAACTAAAAGGGATTGCATATGAACAAGGTTAGAAATCTAAGGCTAATACTCATTTAAAATGGGGCTCGTCAAGTCAGGACCAATTTGTCCGAAAATCCAAGGCTAACACCCCCTCCAAAAAACCAAGTTCAATCATTTTTTGGGGGAAAAGTCTATTACCCATAAATTTGAAGTCTAATACCAAATAAATGGTATTGGATATGATCAAGGTTAGAAATCTAAGGCTAATACTCCTTTAAAATGGGGCTCGTCAAGTCAGGACCCATTTGTCCGAAAAATCCAAGGCTAACACCCCCTCCAAAAACCAAGTTCTATCATTTTGGGGGGAAAAGTCTATTACCCATAAATTTGAAGTCTAATACCAACAAAAATGGATTGGATATGAACAAGGTTAGAAATCTAAGGCTAATACTCGTTTAAAATGGGGCTCGTGAAGTCAGAACCAATTTGTCTGAAAATCCAAGGCTAACACCCCCTCCAAAAACCAAGTTCTATCATTTTTGGGGGAAAAGTCTATTACCCATAAATTTGAAGACTAATACCAACTAAAAGGTATTGGATATGAACAAGGTTAGAAATCCAAGGCTAATACTCATTTAAAATGGGGCTCGTCGAGTCAGGACCAATGTGTCCAAAAATCAAAGGCTAACACCCCCTCCAAAAACCAAGTTCCATCATTTTGGGGGGAAAAGTCTATTACCCATAAATTTGAAGTCTAATACCAACAAAAATGGATTGGATATGAACAAGGTTAGAAATCTAAGGCTAATACTCGTTTAAAATGGGGCTCGTGAAGTCAGAACCAATTTGTCTGAAAATCCAAGTCTAACACCCCCACCAAAAAACAAATTCTATCATTTTTGGGGGAAAATTCTATTACCCATAAATTTGAAGTCTAATACCAACTAAAAGGGCTTGGATATGAACAGGGTTAGAAATCTAAGGCTAATACTCATGTAAATGGGGCTCGTGAAGTCATGATCAATTTATCCGAAAAATCCAAGGCTAACACCCCCTCCAAAAACCAAGTTCTATCATTTTGGGGGGGAAAAAGTCTATTACCCATAAATTTGAAGTCTAATACCAACTAAAAGGGATTGCATATGAACAAGGTTAGAAATCTAAGGCTAATACTCATTTAAAATGGGGCTCGTCAAGTCAGGACCAATTTGTCCGAAAATCCAAGGCTAACACCCCCTCCAAAAACCAAGTTCAATCATTTTTGGGGGAAAAGTCTATTACCCATAAATTTGAAGTCTAATACCAAATAAATGGTATTGGATATGATCAAGGTTAGAAATCTAAGGCTAATACTCCTTTAAAATGGGGGCTCGTCAAGTCGGGACCCATTTGTCCGAAAATCCAAGGCTAACACCCCCTCCAAAAACCAAGTTCTATCATTTTGGGGGGGAAAAGTCTATTACCCATAAATTTGAAGTCTAATACCAACTAAAAGGGATTGGATATGAACAAGGTTAGAAATCTAAGGCTAATACTCATTTAAAATGGGGCTCGTCGAGTCAGGACCAATTTTTCCGAAAATCCAAGGCTAACACCCCCTCCAAAAACAAAGTTCTATCATTTTGGGGGGAAAAGTCTATTACCCATAAATTTGAAGTCTAATACCAACTAAAAGGGATTGGATATGAACAAGGTTAGAAATCTAAGGCTAATACTCATTTAAAATGGGGCTCGTCGAGTGAGGACCAATTTGTCCGAAAATCCAAGGCTAACACCCCCTCCAAAAACCAAGTTCTATCATTTTGGGGGGAAAAGTCTATTACCCATAAATTTGAAGTCTAATACCAACAAAAAGGTATTGGATATGAACAAGGTTAGAAATCTAAGGCTAATACTCATTTAAAATGGGGCTCGTCGAGTCAGGACCAATTTGTCCGAAAATCAAGGCTAACACCCCCTCCAAAAACGAAGTTCTATCATTTTGGGGTGAAATATCTATTACCCATAAATTTGAAGTCTAATACCAACTAAAAGGTATTGGATATGAACAAGGTTAGAAATATAAGGGTAATACTCATTTAAAATGGGGCTCGTCAAGTCATGAACAATTTGTCTAAAAATCCAAGGCTAACAACCCCTCCAAAAACGAAGTTCTATCATTTTGGGGGGAAATGTCTATTACCCATAAATATGAAGTCTAATACAAACTAAAAGGTATTGTATATGAACAAGGTTAGAAATCTAAGGCTAATACTCATTTAAAATGGGGCTCGTCGAGCCAGGACCAATTTGTCCGAAAATCCATGGCTAACGCCCCCTCCAAAAACCAAGTTCTATCATTTTGGGGGGAAAAGTCTATTACCCATAAATTTAAAGTCTAATACCAACAAAAATGTATTGTATATGAACAAGGTTAGAAATCTAAGGCTAATACTCATTTCAAATGGGGCTCGTCAAGTTAGGACCAATTTGTCTGAAAATACAAGGCTAACACCCCCTCCAAAAACCAAGTTCTATCATATTTGGGGGAAAAGTCTATTACCCTTAAATTTGAAGTCTAATACCAACCAAAATGGATTGGATATGAACAAGGTTAGAAATCTAAGGCTAATACTCATTTAAAATGGGGCTCGTCGAGTCATGACCAATTTGTCCAAAAATCCAAGGCTAACACCCCCTCCAAAAACGAAGTTCTATCATTTTGGGGGGAAATGTCTATTAACCATAAATTTGAAGTCTAATACAAACTAAAAGGTATTGGATATGAACAAGGTTAGAAATATAAGGCTAATACTCATTTAAAATGGGGCTCGTGAAGTCAGGACCAATTTGTCCGAAAATCCAAGGCTAACACCCCCTCCAAAAACCAAGTTCTATCATATTTGGGGGAAAAGTCTATTACCCTTAAATTTGAAGTCTAATACCAACCAAAATGGATTGGATATGAACAAGGTTAGAAATCTAAGGCTAATACTCATTTAAAATGGGGCTCGTCGAGTCAGGACCAATTTGTCCAAAAATCCAAGGTTAACACCCCCTCCAAAAACGAAGTTCTATCATTTTGGGGGGAAATGTCTATTAACCATAAATTTGAAGTCTAATACAAACTAAAAGGTATTGGATATGAACAAGGTTAGAAATATAAGGGTAATACTCATTTAAAATGGGGCTCGTCAAGTCATGAACAATTTGTCTAAAAATCCAAGGCTAACAATCCCTCCAAAAACCAAGTTCTATCATTTTGGGGGGAAATGTCTATTACCCATAAATATGAAGTCTAATACAAACTAAAAGGTATTGTATATGAACAAGGTTAGAAATCTAAGGCTAATACTCATTTAAAATGAGGCTCGTCGAGTCAGGACCAATTTGTCCGAAAATCCATGGCTAACACCCCCTCCAAAAACAAAGTTCTATCATTTTGGGGGGAAAAGTCTATTACCCATAAATTTGAAGTCTAATACCAACAAAAATGGATTGTCTATGAACAAGGTTAGAAATATAAGGCTAATACTCATTTCAAATGGGCTCGTCAAGTTAGGACCAATTTGTCTGAAAATACAAGGCTAACACCCCCTCCAAAAACCAAGTTCTATCATTTTGGGGGGAAAAGTCTATTACCCATAAATTTGAAGTCTAATACCAACTAAAAGGGATTGGATATGAACAAGGTTAGAAATCTAAGGCTAATACTCATTTAAAATGGGGCTCGTCGAGTCAGGACCAATTTGTCCGAAAATCAAGGCTAACACCCCCTCCAAAAACGAAGTTCTATCATTTTGGGGGGAAATATCTATTACCCATAAATTTGAAGTCTAATACCAACTAAAAGGTATTGGATATGAACAAGGTTAGAAATATAAGGCTAATACTCATTTAAAATGGGGCTCGCTGAGTCGGTACCAATTTGTCCAGAAAATCCAAGGCTAACACCCCCTCTAAAAACCAAGTTCTATCATTTTGGGGGGAAAAGTCTATTACCCATAAATTTGAAGTCTAATACCAACAAAAATGGATTGTATATGAACAAGGTTAGAAATCTAAGGCTAATACGCATTTAAAATGGGGCTCATCGAGTCAGGACCAATTTGTCCAAAAATCCAAGGCTACCACCCCCTCCAAAAACCAAATTCTATCATTTTGGGGGGAAAAGTCTATTACCCATAAATTTGAAGACTAATACCAACTAAAAGGTATTGGATATGAACAAGGTTATAAATACAAGGCTAATACTCATTTAAAATGGGGCTCGTGAAGTCAGGACCCATTTGTCCGAAAATCCAAGGCTAACACCCCCTCCAAAAACCAAGTTCTATCATTTTGGGGGGAAAAGTCTATTACCCATAAATTTGAAGTCTAATACCAACTAAAAGGGATTGGATATGAACAAGGTTAGAAATCTAAGGCTAATACTCATTTAAAATGGGGCTCGTCGAGTCAGGACCAATTTTTCCGAAAATCCAAGGCTAACACCCCCTCCAAAAACAAAGTTCTATCATTTTGGGGGGAAAAGTCTATTACCCATAAATTTGAAGTCTAATACCAACTAAAAGGGATTGGATATGAACAAGGTTAGAAATCTAAGGCTAATACTCATTTAAAATGGGGCTCGTCGAGTGAGGACCAATTTGTCCGAAAATCCAAGGCTAACACCCCCTCCAAAAACCAAGTTCTATCATTTTGGGGGGAAAAGTCTATTACCCATAAATTTGAAGTCTAATACCAACAAAAAGGTATTGGATATGAACAAGGTTAGAAATCTAAGGCTAATACTCATTTAAAATGGGGCTCGTCGAGTCAGGACCAATTTGTCCGAAAATCAAGGCTAACACCCCCTCCAAAAACGAAGTTCTATCATTTTGTGGGGAAATATCTATTACCCATAAATTTGAAGTCTAATACCAACTAAAAGGTATTGGATATGAACAAGGTTAGAAATATAAGGCTAATACTCATTTAAAATGGGGCTCGTCGAGTCAGTACCAATTTGTCCGAAAATCCAAGGCTAACACCCCCTCTAAAAACCAAGTTCTATCATTTTGGGGGGAAAAGTCTATTACCCATAAATTTGAAGTCTAATACCAACAAAAATGGATTGTATATGAACAAGGTTAGAAATCTAAGGCTAATACGCATTTAAAATGGGGCTCATCGAGTCAGGACCAATTTGTCCAAAAATCCAAGGCTAACACCCCCTCCAAAAACCAAATTCTATCATTTTGGGGGGAAAAGTCTATTACCCATAAATTTGAAGACTAATACCAACTAAAAGGTATTGGATATGAACAAGGTTATAAATACAAGGCTAATACTCATTTAAAATGGGGCTCGTGAAGTCAGGACCCATTTGTCCGAAAATCCAAGGCTAACACCCCCTCCAAAAACCAAGTTCTATCATTTTGGGGGGAAAAGTCTATTACCCATAAATTTGAAGTCTAATACCAACTAAAAGGGATTGGATATGAACAAGGTTAGAAATCTAAGGCTAATACTCATTTAAAATGGGGCTCGTCGAGTCAGGACCAATTTTTCCGAAAATCCAAGGCTAACACCCCCTCCAAAAACAAAGTTCTATCATTTTGGGGGGAAAAGTCTATTACCCATAAATTTGAAGTCTAATACCAACTAAAAGGGATTGGATATGAACAAGGTTAGAAATCTAAGGCTAATACTCATTTAAAATGGGGCTCGTCGAGTGAGGACCAATTTGTCCGAAAATCCAAGGCTAACACCCCCTCCAAAAACCAAGTTCTATCATTTTGGGGGGAAAAGTCTATTACCCATAAATTTGAAGTCTAATACCAACAAAACGGTATTGGATATGAACAAGGTTAGAAATCTAAGGCCAATACTCATTTAAAATGGGGCTCGTGAAGTCAGGACCAATTTGTCCAAAAATCCAAGGCTAACACCCCCTCCAAAAACCAAGTTCAATCATTTTTGGGGGAAAAGTCTATTACCCATAAATTTGAAGTCTAATACCAAATAAATGGTATTGGATATGATCAAGGTTAGAAATCTAAGGCTAATACTCATTTAAAATGGGGCTCGTCAAGTCAGGACCAATGTGTCTCAAAATCCAAGGCTAACACCTCCTCCAAAAACGAAGTTCTATCATTTTGGGGGGAAAAGTCTATTACCCATAAATTTGAAGTCTAATACCAACAAAAATGGATTGGATATGAACAAGGCTAGAAATCTAAGGCTAATACTCATTTCAAATGGGGCTCGTCAAGTCAGGACCAATTTGTCTGAAAATCCAAGGCTAACACCCCCTCCAAAAACCAAGTTCTATCATTTTGGGGGGAAAAGTCTATTACCCATAAATTTGAAGTCTAATACCAACAAAAATGGATTGGATATGAAGAAGGTTAGAAATCTAAGCCTAATACTCGTTTAAAATGGGGCTCGTGAAGTCAGAACCAATTTGTCTGAAAATCCAAGGCTAACACCCCCTCCAAAAACCAAATTCTATCATTTTTGGGGGAAAAGTCTATTACCCATAAATTTGAAGTCTAATACCAACAAAAATGGATTGGATATGAACAAGGTTAGAAATCTAAGGCTAATACTCATTTAAAATGGGGCTCGTCGAGTCAGGACCAATTTGTCCGAAAATCCAAGGCTAACACCCCCTCCAAAAACCAAGTTCCATCATTTTGGGGGGAAAAGTCTATTACCCATAAATTTGAAGTCTAATACCAACTAAAAGGGCTTGGATATGAACAGGGTTAGAAATATAACGCTAATACTCATGTAAATGGGGCTCGTGGAGTCATGATCAATTTGTCCGAAAATCCAAGGCTAACACCCCCTCCAAAAACCAAGTTCTATCATTTGGGGGGGAAAAGTCTATTACCCATAAATTTGAAGTCTAATACCAACTAAAAGGGATTGGATATGAACAAGGTTAGAAATCTAAGGCTAATACTCATTTAAAATGGGGCTCGTCGAGTCAGGACCAATTTTTCCGAAAATCCAAGGCTAACACCCCCTCCAAAAACCAAGTTCTATCATTTTGGGGGGAAAAGTCTATTACCCATAAATTTGAAGTCTAATACCAACTAACAGGGATTGGATATGAACAAGGTTAGAAATCTAAGGCTAATACTCATTTAAAATGGGGCTCGTCGAGTGAGGACCAATTTGTCCGAAAATCCAAGGCTAACACCCCCTCCAAAAACCAAGTTCTATCATTTTGGGGGGAAAAGTCTATTACCCATAAATTTGAAGTCTAATACCAACAAAAAGGTATTGGATATGAACAAGGTTAGAAATCTAAGGCCAATACTCATTTAAAATGGGGCTCGTGAAGTCAGGACCAATTTGTCCAAAAATCCAAGGCTAACACCCCCTCCAAAAACCAAGTTCAATCATTTTTGGGGGAAAAGTCTATTACCCATAAATTTGAAGTCTAATACCAAATAAATGGTATTGGATATGATCAAGGTTAGAAATCTAAGGCTAATACTCATTTAAAATGGGGCTCGTCAAGTCAGGACCAATGTGTCTCAAAATCCAAGGCTAACACCTCCTCCAAAAACGAAGTTCTATCATTTTGGGGGGGAAAAAGTCTATTACCCATAAATTTGAAGTCTAATACCAACAAAAATGGATTGGATATGAACAAGGCTAGAAATCTAAGGCTAATACTCATTTCAAATGGGGCTCGTCAAGTCAGGACCAATTTGTCTGAAAATCCAAGGCTAACACCCCCTCCAAAAACCAAGTTCTATCATTTTGGGGGGGAAAAGTCTATTACCCATAAATTTGAAGTCTAATACCAACAAAAATGGATTGGATATGAAGAAGGTTAGAAATATAAGCCTAATACTCGTTTAAAATGGGGCTCGTGAAGTCAGAACCAATTTGTCTGAAAATCCAAGGCTAACACCCCCTCCAAAAACCAAATTCTATCATTTTTGGGGGAAAAGTCTATTACCCATAAATTTGAAGTCTAATACCAACAAAAATGGATTGGATATGAACAAGGTTAGAAATCTAAGGCTAATACTCATTTAAAATGGGGCTCGTCGAGTCAGGACCAATTTGTCCGAAAATCCAAGGCTAACACCCCCTCCAAAAACCAAGTTCCATCATTTTGGGGGGAAAAGTCTATTACCCATAAATTTGAAGTCTAATACCAACTAAAAGGGCTTGGATATGAACAGGGTTAGAAATATAAGGCTAATACTCATGTAAATGGGGCTCGTGGAGTCATGATCAATTTGTCCGAAAATCCAAGGCTAACACCCCCTCCAAAAACCAAGTTCTATCATTTTGGGGGGAAAAGTCTATTACCCATAAATTTGAAGTCTAATACCAACTAAAAGGGATTGGATATGAACAAGGTTAGAAATCTAAGGCTAATACTCATTTAAAATGGGGCTCGTCGAGTCGGGACCAATTTTGTCCGAAAATCCAAGGCTAACACCCCCTCCAAAAACCAAGTTCTATCATTTTGGGGGGAAAAGTCTATTACCCATAAATTTGAAGTCTAATACCAACTAAAAGGGATTGGATATGAACAAGGTTAGAAATCTAAGGCTAATACTCATTTAAAATGGGGCTCGTCGAGTGAGGACCAATTTGTCCGAAAATCCAAGGCTAACACCCCCTCCAAAAACCAAGTTCTATCATTTTGGGGGGAAAAGTCTATTACCCATAAATTTGAAGTCTAATACCAACAAAAAGGTATTGGATATGAACAAGGTTAGAAATCTAAGGCCAATACTCATTTAAAATGGGGCTCGTGAAGTCAGGACCAATTTGTCCAAAAATCCAAGGCTAACACCCCCTCCAAAAACCAAGTTCAATCATTTTTGGGGGAAAAGTCTATTACCCATAAATTTGAAGTCTAATACCAAATAAATGGTATTGGATATGATCAAGGTTAGAAATCTAAGGCTAATACTCATTTAAAATGGGGCTCGTCAAGTCAGGACCAATGTGTCTTAAAATCCAAGGCTAACACCTCCTCCAAAAACGAAGTTCTATCATTTTTGGGGGAAAAGTATATTACCCATAAATTTGAAGTCTAATACCAACAAAAATGGATTGGATATGAACAAGGCTTGAAATCTAAGGCTAATACTCATTTCAAATGGGGCTCGTCAAGTCAGGACCAATTTGTCTGAAAATCCAAGGCTAACACCCCCTCCAAAAACCAAGTTCTATCATTTTGGGGGGAAAAGTCTATTACCCATAAATTTGAAGTCTAATACCAACAAAAATGGATTGGATATGAACAAGGTTAGAAATCTAAGGCTAATACTCGTTTAAAATGGGGCTCGTGAAGTCGAGACCAATTTGTCCGAAAATCCAAGGCTAACACCCCCTCCAAAAACCAAATTCTATCATTTTTGGGGGAAAAGTCTATTACCCATAAATTTGAAGTCTAATACCAACAAAAATGGATTGGATATGAACAAGGTTAGAAATCTAAGGCTAATACTCATTTAAAATGGGGCTCGTCGAGTCAGGACCAATTTGTCCGAAAATCCAAGGCTAACACCCCCTCCAAAAACCAAGTTCCATCATTTTGGGGGGGAAAAGTCTATTACCCATAAATTTGAAGTCTAATACCAACTAAAAGGGCTTGGATATGAACAGGGTTAGAAATCTAAGGCTAATACTCATGTAAATGGGGCTCGTGGAGTCATGATCAATTTATCCGAAAATCCAAGGCTAACACCCCCTCCAAAACCCAAGTTCTATCATTTTGGGGGGAAAAGTCTATTACCCATAAATTTGAAGTCTAATACCAACTAAAAGGGATTGCATATGAACAAGGTTAGAAATCTAAGGCTAATACTCATTTAAAATGGGGCTCGTCAAGTCAGGACCAATTTGTCCGAAAATCCAAGGATAACACCCCCTCCAAAAACCAAGTTCAATCATTTTTGGGGGAAAAGTCTATTACCCATAAATTTGAAGTCTAATACCAACTAAAAGGGATTGCATATGAACAACGTTAGAAATCTAAGGCTAATACTCATTTAAAATGGGGCTCGTCAAGTCAGGACCAATGTGTCTCAAAATCCAAGGCTAACACCCCCTCCAAAAACGAAGTTCTATCATTTTGGGGGGAAAAGTCTATTACCCATAAATTTGAAGTCTAATACCAACAAAAATGGATTGGATATGAACAAGGCTAGAAATCTAAGGCTAATACTCATTTCAAATGGGGCTCGTCAAGTCAGGACCAATTTGTCTGAAAATCCAAGGCTAACACCCCCTCCAAAAACCAAGTTCTATCATTTTGGGGGGAAAAGTCTATTACCCATAAATTTGAAGTCTAATACCAACAAAAATGGATTGGATATGAAGAAGGTTAGAAATCTAAGGCTAATACTCGTTTAAAATGGGGCTCGTGAAGTCAGAACCAATTTGTCTGAAAATCCAAGGCTAACACCCCCTCCAAAAACCAAATTCTATCATTTTTGGGGGAAAAGTCTATTACCCATAAATTTGAAGTCTAATACCAACTAAAAGGGATTGGATATGAACAAGGTTAGAAATCTAAGGCTAATACTCATTTAAAATGGGGCTCGTGGAGTCAGGGACCAATTTGTCCAGAAAATCCAAGGCTAACACCCCCTCCAAAAACCCAAGTTCTATCATTTTGGGGGGGAAAAGTCTATTACCCATAAATTTGAAGTCTAATACCAACTAAAAGGGTTTGGATATGAACAAGGTTAGAAATCTAAGGCTAATACTCATGTAAAATGGGGCTCGTGAAGTCATGATCAATTTGTCCAGAAAATCCAAGGCTAACACCCCCCTCCAAAAACCCAAGTTCAATCATTTTTGGGGGGAAAAGTCTATTACCCATAAATTTGAAGTCTAATACCAAATAAATGGTATTGGATATGATCAAGGTTAGAAATCTAAGGCTAATACTCATTTAAAATGGGGCTCGTCAAGTCAGGGACCAATGTGTCTCAAAAATCCAAGGCTAACACCCCCTCCAAAAACGAAGTTCTATCATTTTGGGGGGGAAAAGTCTATTACCCATAAATTTGAAGTCTAATACCAACAAAAATGGATTGGATATGAACAAGGCTAGAAATCTAAGGCTAATACTCATTTAAAATGGGGCTCGTCAAGTCGGGACCAATTTGTCCCGAAAATCCAAGGCTAACACCCCCCTCCAAAAACCAAGTTCTATCATTTTTTGGGGGAAAAGTCTATTACCCATAAATTTGAAGTCTAATACCAATAAAAATGGATTGGATATGAACAAGGTTAGAAATCTAAGGCTAATACTCATTTAAAATGGGGGCTCGTCGAAGTCGGGGACCAATTTGTCCGAAAAATCCAAGGCTAACACCCCCTCCAAAAACCAAGTTCTATCATTTTTGGGGGGAAAAGTCTATTACCCATAAATTTGAAGTCTAATACCAACTAAAAGGGATTGGATATGAACAAGGTTAGAAATCTAAGGCTAATACTCATTTAAAATGGGGCTCGTGAAGTCGGGACCAATTTGTCCCGAAAATCCAAGGCTAACACCCCCTCCAAAAACCAAGTTCTATCATTTTTGGGGGGAAAAGTCTATTACCCATAAATTTGAAGTCTAATACCAACTAAAAAGGGATTGGATATGAACAAGGTTAGAAATCTAAGGCTAATACTCATTTAAAATGGGGCTCGTCGAAGTCGGGACCAATTTGTCCGAAAATCCAAGGCTAACACCCCCTCCAAAAACCAAGTTCTATCATTTTTGGGGGGAAAAGTCTATTACCCATAAATTTGAAGTCTAATACCAACAAAAATGGATTGGATATGAACAAGGTTAGAAATCTAAGGCTAATACTCATTTAAAATGGGGCTCGTGAAGTCAGGGACCAATTTGTCCGAAAAATCCAAGGCTAACACCCCCTCCAAAAACCAAGTTCTATCATTTTTGGGGGAAAAGTCTATTACCCATAAATTTGAAGTCTAATACCAACAAAAATGGATTGGATATGAACAAGGTTAGAAATCTAAGGCTAATACTCATTTAAAATGGGGCTCGTCGAGTCGGGACCAATTTGTCCAGAAAATCCAAGGCTAACACCCCCTCCAAAAACCAAGTTCTATCATTTTTGGGGGGAAAAGTCTATTACCCATAAATTTGAAGTCTAATACCAACTAAAAAGTGGATTGGATATGAACAAGGTTAGAAATCTAAGGCTAATACTCATTTAAAATGGGGCTCGTCGAGTCGGGACCAATTTGTCCGAAAATCCAAGGCTAACACCCCCTCCAAAAACCAAAGTTTCTATCATTTTGGGGGGAAAAGTCTATTACCCATAAATTTGAAGTCTAATACCAACTAAAAGGTATTGGATATGAACAAGGTTAGAAATCTAAGGCCAATACTCATTTAAAATGGGGCTCGTGAAGTCGGGACCAATTTGTCCGAAAAATCCAAGGCTAACACCCCCTCCAAAAACCCAAGTTCAATCATTTTTGGGGGAAAAGTCTATTACCCATAAATTTGAAGTCTAATACCAAATAAATGGTATTGGATATGATCAAGGTTAGAAATCTAAGGCTAATACTCATTTAAAATGGGGCTCGTCAAGTCAGGACCAATGTGTCTCAAAATCCAAGGCTAACACCTCCTCCAAAAACGAAGTTCTATCATTTTGGGGGGAAAAGTCTATTACCCATAAATTTGAAGTCTAATACCAACAAAAATGGATTGGATATGAACAAGGCTAGAAATCTAAGGCTAATACTCATTTCAAATGGGGCTCGTCAAGTCAGGACCAATTTGTCACGAAAATCCAAGGCTAACACCCCCTCCAAAAAACCAAGTTCTATCATTTTGGGGGGAAAAGTCTATTACCCATAAATTTGAAGTCTAATACCAACAAAAATGGATTGGATATGAACAAGGTTAGAAATCTAAGGCTAATACTCATTTAAAATGGGGCTCGTCGAGTCGGGACCAATTTGTCCCAGAAAATCCAAGGCTAACACCCCCTCCAAAAACCAAGTTCTATCATTTTGGGGGGAAAAGTCTATTACCCATAAATTTGAAGTCTAATACCAACTAAAAGGGATTGGATATGAACAAGGGTTAGAAATCTAAGGCTAATACTCATGTAAAATGGGGCTCGTGGAGTCATGATCAATTTGTCCGAAAATCCAAGGCTAACACCCCCTCCAAAAACCAAGTTCTATCATTTTTGGGGGGGAAAAGTCTATTACCCATAAATTTGAAGTCTAATACCAACTAAAAGGGATTGGATATGAACAAGGTTAGAAATCTAAGGCTAATACTCATTTAAAATGGGGCTCGTCGAGTCGGGACCAATTTGTCCGAAAATCCAAGGCTAACACCCCCTCCAAAAACCAAGTTCTATCATTTTGGGGGGGAAAAGTCTATTACCCATAAATTTGAAGTCTAATACCAACTAAAAGGGATTGGATATGAACAAGGGTTAGAAATCTAAGGCTAATACTCATTTAAAATGGGGCTCGTCGAGTGAGGACCAATTTGTCCGAAAATCCAAGGCTAACACCCCCTCCAAAAACCCAAGTTTCTATCATTTTTGGGGGAAAAAGTCTATTACCCATAAATTTGAAAGTCTAATACCAACTAAAAAGGGTATTGGATATGAACAAGGTTAGAAATCTAAGGCTAATACTCATTTAAAATGGGGCTCGTGAAGTCGGGACCAATTTGTCCGAAAAATCCAAGGCTAACACCCCCTCCAAAAACCAAGTTCAATCATTTTTGGGGGGAAAAGTCTATTACCCATAAATTTGAAGTCTAATACCAAATAAATGGTATTGGATATGATCAAGGTTAGAAATCTAAGGCTAATACTCATTTAAAATGGGGCTCGTCAAGTCGGGACCAATGTGTCTCAAAATCCAAGGCTAACACCTCCCTCCAAAAAGCGAAGTTCTATCATTTTGGGGGGGAAAAGTCTATTACCCATAAATTTGAAGTCTAATACCAACAAAAAATGGATTGGATATGAACAAGGCTAGAAATCTAAGGCTAATACTCATTTCAAATGGGGCTCGTCAAGTCGGGGACCAATTTGTCACGAAAATCCAAGGCTAACACCCCCTCCAAAAACCAAGTTCTATCATTTTTGGGGGGAAAAGTCTATTACCCATAAATTTGAAGTCTAATACCAACAAAAAATGGATTGGATATGAAGAAGGTTAGAAATCTAAGGCTAATACTCGTTTAAAATGGGGCTCGTGAAGTCGAGACCAATTTGTCACGAAAATCCAAGGCTAACACCCCCTCCAAAAACCAAAGTTTCTATCATTTTTGGGGGAAAAGTCTATTACCCATAAATTTGAAGTCTAATACCAACTAAAAATGGATTGGATATGAACAAGGTTAGAAATCTAAGGCTAATACTCATTTAAAATGGGGCTCGTCGAGTCGAGACCAATTTGTCCGAAAATCCAAGGCTAACACCCCCTCCAAAAACCAAGTTCCATCATTTTTAGGGGGGAAAAAGTCTATTACCCATAAATTTGAAGTCTAATACCAACTAAAAGGGCTTGGATATGAACAAGGGTTAGAAATCTAAGGCTAATACTCATGTAAAATGGGGCTCGTGGAGTCATGATCAATTTGTCCGAAAATCCAAGGCTAACACCCCCTCCAAAAACCCAAGTTCTATCATTTTGGGGGGAAAAGTCTATTACCCATAAATTTGAAGTCTAATACCAACTAAAAGGGATTGGATATGAACAAGGTTAGAAATCTAAGGCTAATACTCATTTAAAATGGGGCTCGTCAAGTCGGGACCAATTTGTCCGAAAATCCAAGGCTAACACCCCCCTCCAAAAACCAAGTTCTATCATTTTTGGGGGGGAAAAGTCTATTACCCATAAATTTGAAGTCTAATACCAACATAAAATGGTATTGGATATGAACAAGGTTAGAAATCTAAGGCTAATACTCATTTAAAATGGGGCTCGTCAAGTCAGGACCAATTTGTCTCGAAAATCCAAGGCTAACACCCCCTCCAAAAACCAAGTTCTATCATTTTGGGGGAAAAAGTCTATTACCCATAAATTTGAAGTCTAATACCAACAAAAATGGATTGGATATGAACAAGGTTAGAAATCTAAGGCTAATACTCATTTCAAATGGGGCTCGTCAAGTCAGGACCAATTTGTCTGAAAATCCAAGGCTAACACCCCCTCCAAAAACCAAGTTCTATCATTTTTGGGGGAAAAGTCTATTACCCATAAATTTGAAGTCTAATACCAACAAAAATGGATTGGATATGAACAAGGTTAGAAATCTAAGGCTAATACTCATTTAAAATGGGGCTCGTGAAGTCGGGACCAATTTGTCCGAAAATCCAAGGCTAACACCCCCTCCAAAAAACCAAAGTTCTATCATTTTTGGGGGGAAAAGTCTATTACCCATAAATTTGAAGTCTAATACCAACTAAAAGGGATTGGATATGAACAAGGGTTAGAAATCTAAGGCTAATACTCATGTAAAATGGGGCTCGTGGAGTCATGACCAATTTGTCCAGAAAATCCAAGGCTAACACCCCCTCCAAAAACCCAAGTTCTATCATTTTGGGGGGAAAAAGTCTATTACCCATAAATTTGAAGTCTAATACCAACTAAAAGGGATTGGATATGAACAAGGTTAGAAATCTAAGGCTAATACTCATTTAAAATGGGGCTCGTCAAGTCGGGACCAATTTGTCCGAAAATCCAAGTATAACACCCCCTCCAAAAACCAAGTTCAATCATTTTTGGGGGGAAAAGTCTATTACCCATAAATTTGAAGTCTAATACCATATAAAATGGTATTGGATATGAACAAGGTTAGAAATCTAAGGCTAATACTCATTTAAAATGGGGCTCGTCAAGTCAGGGACCAATGTGTCTCAAAAATCCAAGGCTAACACCCCTTCCAAAAACCAAGTTCTATCATTTTTGGGGGGGAAAAGTCTATTACCCATAAATTTGAAGTCTAATACCAACTAAAAAATGGTATTGGATATGAACAAGGTTAGAAATCTAAGGCTAATACTCATTTAAAATGGGGCTCGTGAAGTCAGGGACCAATTTGTCCGAAAATCCAAGGCTAACACCCCCTCCAAAAAACCAAGTTCTATCATTTTGTGAGGGAAAAAGTCTATTACCCATAAATTTGAAGTCTAAATACCAACTAAAAGGGATTGGATATGAACAAGGTTAGAAATCTAAGGCTAATACTCATTTCAAAATGGGGCTCGTCAAGTCGGGACCAATTTGTCCGAAAATCCAAGGCTAACACCCCCTCCAAAAACCAAGTTCTATCATTTTGGGGGGAAATGTCTATTACCCATAAATTTGAAGTCTAATACCAACTAAAAGGTATTGGATATGAACAAGGTTAGAAATATAAGGCTAATACTCATTTAAAATGGGGCTCGTGAAGTCAGTACCAATTTGTCCGAAAATCTAAGGCTAACACCCCCTCCAAAAACCAAGTTCTATCATTTTGGGTGGAAAAGTCTATTACCCATAAATTTGAAGTCTAATACCAAAAAAAATGGATTGGATATGAACAAGGTTAGAAATCTAAAGCTAATACGCATTTAAAATGGGGCTCGTCGAAGTCGGGACCCAATTTGTCAGAAAATCCAAGGCTAACACCCCCTCCAAAAACCAAGTTCTATCATTTTGGGGGGAAAAGTCTATTACCCATAAATTTGAAGTCTAATACCAACAAAAATGGATTGTATATGAACAAGGTTAGAAATCTAAGGCTAATACTCATTTCAAATGGGGCTCGTCAAGTTAGGACCAATTTGTCTGAAAATACAAGGCTAACACCCCCTCCAAAAACCAAGTTCTATCATTTTTGGGGGGAAAAGTCTATTACCCATAAATTTGAAGTCTAATACCAACTAAAAGGGATTGGATATGAACAAGGTTAGAAATCTAAGGCTAATACTCATTTAAAATGGGGCTCGTCGAGTCGGGGACCAATTTGTCCAGAAAATCCAAGGCTAACACCCCCTCCAAAAACCAAGTTCTATCATTTTGGGGGGAAAATGTCTATTACCCATAAATTTGAAGTCTAATACCAACTAAAAGGGTATTGGATATGAACAAGGTTAGAAATATAAGGCTAATACTCATTTAAAATGGGGCTCGTGAAGTCGATGACCAATTTGTCCGAAAATCTAAGGCTAACACCCCCTCCAAAAACCCAAGTTCTATCATTTTGGGTGGAAAAGTCTATTACCCATAAATTTTGAAGTCTAATACCAAAAAAAATGGATTGGATATGAACAAGGTTAGAAATCTAAGGCTAATACGCATTTAAAATGGGGCTCATCGAGTCAGGACCAATTTGTCCGAAAATCCAAGGCTAACACCCCCTCCAAAAACCAAGTTCTATCATTTTGGGGGGAAAAGTCTATTACCCATAAATTTGAAGTCTAATACCAACAAAAATGGATTGTATATGAACAAGGTTAGAAATCTAAGGCTAATACTCATTTCAAATGGGGCTCGTCAAGTTAGGACCAATTTGTCTGAAAATACAAGGCTAACACCCCCTCCAAAAACCAAGTTCTATCATTTTGGGGGGAAAAGTCTATTACCCATAAATTTGAAGTCTAATACCAACCAAAAATGGATTGGATATGAACAAGGTTAGAAATCTAAGGCTAATACTCATTTAAAATGGGGGCTCGTCGAGTCGGGGACCAATTTGTCCGAAAATCCAAGGCTAACACCCCCCTCCAAAAACGAAGTTCTATCATTTTTGGGAGGAAAATGTCTATTACCCATAAATATGAAGTCTAATACAAACTAAAAGGTATTGTATATGAACAAGGTTAGAAATATAAGGCTAATACTCATTTAAAATGGGGCTCGTGAAGTCGAGTACCAATTTGTTTAGAAAATCCAAGGCTAATACCCCCTCCAAAAACCAAGTTCTATCATTTTTGGGGGGAAAAAGTCTATTACCCATAAATTTGAAGTCTAATACCAACAAAAATGGATTGGATATGAACAAGGTTAGAAATATAAGGCTAATACGCATTTAAAATGGGGCTCATCGAGTCGGGGACCAATTTGTCAGAAAATCCAAGGCTAACACCCCCTCCAAAAACCCAAGTTCTATCATTTTTGGGGGGAAAAGTCTATTACCCATAAATTTGAAGTCTAATACCAACTAAAAGGTATTGGATATGAACAAGGTTAGAAATATAAGGCTAATACTCCTTTAAAATGGGGGCTCGTGAAGTTAGGGACCAATTTGTCTCGAAAATCCAAGGCTAACACCCCCTCCAAAAACCAAGTTCTATCATTTTGAGCGGAAAAAGTCTATTACCCATAAATTTGAAGTCAAATACCAACTAAAAGGGATTGGATATGAACAAGGTTAGAAATCTAAGGCTAATACTCATTTTAAAATGGGGCTCGTCGAGTCGGGACCAATTTGTCCGAAAATCCAAGGCTAAACACCCCCTCCAAAAACCAAGTTCAATCATTTTTTGGGGGAAAAGTCTATTACCCATAAATTTGAAGTCTAATACCAACTAAAAGGTATTGGATATGAACAAGGTTAGAAATCTAAGGGCTAATACTCATTTAAAATGGGGCTCGTCAAGTCATGACCAATTTGTCTAAAAATCCAAGGCTAACAACCCCCTCCAAAAAACCAAGTTCTATCATTTTGGGGGGAAAATGTCTATTACCCATAAATTTGAAGTCTAATACCAAACTAAAAGGTATTGGATATGAACAAGGTTAGAAATTTAAGGCTAATACTCATTTAAAATGGGGCTCGTCGAGTCGGGACCAATTTGTCAGAAAATCCATGGCTAACACCCCCTCCAAAAACCAAGTTCTATCATTTTGGGGGGGAAAAGTCTATTACCCATAAATTTGAAGTCTAATACCAACAAAAATGGATTGGATATGAACAAGGTTAGAAATCTAAGGCTAATACTCATTTCAAATGGGGCTCGTCAAGTTAGGACCAATTTGTCTGAAAATACAAGGCTAACACCCCCTCCAAAAACCAAGTTCTATCATTTTTGGGGGAAAAGTCTATTACCCATAAATTTGAAGTCTAATACCAACAAAAATGGATTGGATATGAACAAGGTTAGAAATCTAAGGCTAATACTCATTTAAAATGGGGCTCGTCAAGTCAGGACCAATTTGTCTGAAAATCCAAGGCTAACACCCCCTCCAAAAACCCAAGTTCTATCATTTTTGGGGGGAAAAGTCTATTACCCATAAATTTGAAGTCTAATACCAACTAAAAGGGTATTGGATATGAACAAGGTTAGAAATATAAGGGTAATACTCATTTAAAATGGGGCTCGTCAAGTCATGACCAATTTGTCTAGAAAATCCAAGGCTAACAACCCCTCCAAAAACCAAGTTCTATCATTTTGGGGGGAAATGTCTATTACCCATAAATTTGAAGTCTAATACCAACTAAAAGGTATTGGATATGAACAAGGTTAGAAATATAAGGCTAATACTCATTTAAAATGGGGCTCGTGAAGTCGGGTACCAATTTGTCCGAAAAATCCAAGGCTAACACCCCCTCCAAAAACCAAGTTCTATCATTTTGGGGGGAAAAGTCTATTACCCATAAATTTGAAGTCTAATACCAACAAAAATGGATTGGATATGAACAAGGTTAGAAATCTAAGGCTAATACGCATTTAAAATGGGGCTCATCGAGTCGGGGACCAATTTGTCCGAAAATCCAAGGCTAACACCCCCTCCAAAAACCAAGTTCTATCATTTTTGGGGGGAAAAGTCTATTACCCATAAATTTGAAGTCTAATACCAACTAAAAAGGTATTGGATATGAACAAGGTTAGAAATATAAGGCTAATACTCATTTAAAATGGGGCTCGTGAAGTCGGGACCAATTTGTCCAGAAAATCCAAGGCTAACACCCCCTCCAAAAACCAAGTTCTATCATTTTGAGCGGAAAAAGTCTATTACCCATAAATTTGAAGTCTAAATACCAACTAAAAGGGATTGGATATGAACAAGGTTAGAAATCTAAGGCTAATACTCATTTAAAATGGGGCTCGTCGAAGTCAGGGACCAATTTGTCCCAGAAAATCCAAGGCTAAACACCCCCTCCAAAAAACCAAGTTCAATCATTTTTGGGGGGAAAAGTCTATTACCCATAAATTTGAAGTCTAATACCAACTAAAAGGTATTGGATATGAACAAGGTTAGAAATATAAGGGCTAATACTCATTTAAAATGGGGCTCGTCAAGTCATGAACAATTTGTCTAAAAATCCAAGGCTAACAACCCCCTCCAAAAACCAAGTTCTATCATTTTGGGGGGGAAAATGTCTATTACCCATAAATTTGAAGTCTAATACAAACTAAAAGGTATTGTATATGAACAAGGTTAGAAATTTAAGGCTAATACTCATTTAAAATGGGGCTCGTCGAGTCGGGGACCAATTTGTCAGAAAATCCATGGCTAACACCCCCTCCAAAAACCAAGTTCTATCATTTTGGGGGGGAAAAAGTCTATTACCCATAAATTTGAAGTCTAATACCAACAAAAATGGATTGGATATGAACAAGGTTAGAAATCTAAGGCTAATACTCATTTAAAATGGGGCTCGTCAAGTCGGGACCAATTTGTCACGAAAATACAAGGCTAACACCCCCTCCAAAAACCAATTTCTATCATTTTTGGGGGGAAAAAGTCTATTACCCATAAATTTGAAGTCTAATACCAACAAAAATGGAATGGATATGAACAAGGTTAGAAATCTAAGGCTAATACTCATTTAAAATGGGGCTCGTGAAGTCAGGACCAATTTGTCTGAAAATCCAAGGCTAACACCCCCTCCAAAAACCAAGTTCTATCATTTTGGGGGAAAAAGTCTATTACCCATAAATTTGAAGTCTAATAACAACTAAAAGGAATTGGATATGAACAAGGTTAGAAATCTAAGGCTAATACTCATTTAAAATGGGGCTCATCGAGTCAGGACCAATTTGTCCACAAATCCAAGGCTAACACCCCCTCCAAAAACCAAGTTCTATCATTTTTGGGGGGAAAAAGTCTATTACCCATAAATTTGAAGTCTAATACCAACTAAAAGGTATTGGATATGAACAAGGTTAGAAATCTAAGGCTAATACTCATTTAAAATGGGGCTCGTGAAGTCGGGACCCAATTTGTCCCAGAAAATCCAAGGCTAACACCCCCTCCAAAAACCAAGTTCTATCATTTTGAGCGGAAAAAGTCTATTACCCATAAATTTGAAGTCTAAATACCAACTAAAAGGGATTGGATATGAACAAGGTTAGAAATCTAAGGCTAATACTCATTTAAAATGGGGCTCGTCAAGTCGGGACCAATTTGTCCAGAAAATCCAAGGCTAACACCCCCTCCAAAAACCAAGTTCAATCATTTTTGGGGGGAAAAGTCTATTACCCATAAATTTGAAGTCTAATACCAACTAAAAGGGATTGGATATGAACAAGGTTAGAAATCTAAGGGCTAATACTCATTTAAAATGGGGCTCGTCAAGTCATGAACCAATTTGTCTAGAAAATCCAAGGCTAACAACCCCCTTCAAAAACCAAGTTCTATTATTTTGGGGGGAAATGTCTATTACCCATAAATATGAAGTCTAATACAAACTAAAAGGTATTTTATATGAACAAGGTTAGAAATCTAAGGCTAATACTCATTTAAAATGGGGCTCATCGAGTCAGGACCAATTTGTCCACAAATCCAAGGCTAACACCCCCTCCAAAAACCAAGTTCTATCATTTTGGGGGGAAAAGTCTATTACCCATAAATTTGAAGACTAATACCAACTAAAAGGTATTGGATATGAACAAGGTTAGAAATCTAAGGCTAATACTCATTTAAAATGGGGCTCGTGAAGTCAGGACCCATTTGTCCGAAAATCCAAGGCTAACACCCCCTCCAAAAACCAAGTTCTATCATTTTGAGCGGAAAAAGTCTATTACCCATAAATTTGAAGTCAAATACCAACTAAAAGGGATTGGATATGAACAAGGTTAGAAATATAAGGCTAATACTCATTTAAAATGGGGCTCGTGAAGTCAGGACCAATTTGTCTGAAAATACAAGGCTAACACCCCCTCCAAAAACCAAGTTCTATCATTTTTGGGGGAAAAGTCTATTACCCATAAATTTGAAGTCTAATACCAACAAAAATGGATTGGATATGAACAAGGTTAGAAATCTAAGGCTAATACTCATTTAAAATGGGGCTCGTCGAGTCAGGACCAATTTGTCTGAAAATCCAAGGCTAACACCCCCTCCAAAAACGAAGTTCTATCATTTTGGGGGGAAATGTCTATAACCCATAAATTTGAAGTCTAATACCAACTAAAAGGTATTGGATATGAACAAGGTTAGAAATATAAGGCTAATACTCATTTAAAATGGGGCTCGTGAAGTCAGTACCAATTTGTCCGAAAATCCAAGGCTAACACCCCCTCAAAAAACCAAGTTCTATCATTTTGGGGGGAAAAGTCTATTACCCATACATTTGAAGTCTAATACCAACAAAAATGGATTGTATATGAACAAGGTTAGAAATCTAAGGCTAATACGCATTTAAAATGGGGCTCATCGAGTCAGGACCAATTTGTCCAAAAATCCAAGGCTAACACCCCCTCCAAAAACCAAGTTCTATCATTTTGGGGGGAAAAGTCTATTACCCATAAATTTGAAGACTAATACCAACTAAAAGGTATTGTATATGAACAAGGTTATAAATATAAGGCTAATACTCATTTAAAATGGGGCTCGTGAAGTCAGGACCCATTTGTCCGAAAATCCAAGGCTAACACCCCCTCCAAAAATCAAGTTCTATCATTTTTGGAGGAAAAGTCTATTACCCATAAATTTGAAGTCTAATACCAACTAAAAGGTATTGGATATGAACAAGGTTAGAAATCTAACGCTAATACTCATTTAAAATGGGGCTCGTCGAGTCAGGACCAATTTGTCCGAAAATCCAAGGCTAACACCCC
Source organism: Salix suchowensis (assembly GCA_029030765.1). Classification (NCBI taxonomy): domain Eukaryota; kingdom Viridiplantae; phylum Streptophyta; class Magnoliopsida; order Malpighiales; family Salicaceae; genus Salix; species Salix suchowensis. The sequence goes on along the minus strand of JAPFFH010000489.1, from coordinate 95,409 downwards.
CTCCAAAAACCAAGTTCAATCATTTTTTGGGGAAAAGTCTATTACCCATAAATTTGAAGTCTAATACCAACTAAAAGGTATTGGATATGAACAAGGTTAGAAATATAAGGCTAATACTCAATTAAAATGGGGCTCGTGGAGTCATGACCAGTTTGTCACGAAAATCCAAGGCTAACACCCCCTCCAAAAACCAAGTTCTATCATTTTGGGGGAAAATGTCTATTACCCATAAATTTGAAGTCTAATACCAACAAAAAAAATGGATTGGATATGAACAAGGTTAGAAATATAAGGCCAATACTTATTTAAAATGGGGCTCGTCGAGTCGGGACCAATTTGTCCAGAAAATCCAAGGCTAACACCCCCCTCCAAAAAACCAAGTTCTATCATTTTGAGGGGAAAAAGTCTATTACCCATAAATTTGAAGTCAAATACCAACTAAAAGGGATTGGATATGAACAAGGTTAGAAATCTAAGGCTAATACTCATTTAAAATGGGGCTCGTCGAGTCGGGACCAATTTGTCCAGAAAATCCAAGGCTAACACCCCCTCCAAAAACCAAGTTCTATCATTTTGGGGAGAAAAGTCTATTACCCATAAATTTGAAGTCTAATACCAACTAAAAGGGATTGGATATGAACAAGGTTAGAAATCTAAGGCTAATAGTCATTTAAAATGGGGCTCGTCGAGTCAGGACCAATTTATCACGAAAATCCAAGGCTAACACCCCCTCCAAAAAACCAAGTTTCTATCATTTTGGGGGGAAAAGTCTATTACCCATAAATTTGAAGTCTAATACCAACAAAAAATGGAATGGATATGAACAAGGTTAGAAATCTAAGGCTAATACTCATTTAAAATGGGGCTCGTGAAGTCGAGGACCAATTTGTCACGAAAATCCAAGGCTAACACCCCCTCCAAAAAACCAAGTTCTATCATTTTTGGGGGGAAAAAGTCTATTACCCATAAATTTGAAGTCTAATACCAACTAAAAATGGATTGGATATGAACAAGGTTAGAAATCTAAGGCTAATACTCATTTAAAATGGGGCTCGTCGAGTCGGGGACCAATTTGTCAGAAAATCCAAGGCTAACACCCCCTCCAAAAAACCAAGTTCCATCATTTTTGGGGGGAAAAGTCTATTACCCATAAATTTGAAGTCTAATACCAACTAAAAGGTATTGGATATGAACAAGGTTAGAAATCTAAGGCTAATACTCATTTAAAATGGGGCTCGTCGAGTCGGGACCAATTTGTCCAGAAAATCCAAGGCTAACACCCCCTCCAAAAACCAAGTTCCATCATTTTGGGGGGGAAAAGTCTATTACCCATAAATTTGAAGTCTAATACCAACTAAAAGGGCTTGGATATGAACAAGGGTTAGAAATCTAAGGCTAATACTCATGTAAAATGGGGCTCGTGGAGTCATGATCAATTTGTCCCAGAAAATCCAAGGCTAACACCCCCCTCCAAAAAACCAAGTTCTATCATTTTGGGGGGGAAAAAGTCTATTACCCTATAAATTTGAAGTCTAATACCAACTAAAAATGGATTGGATATGAACAAGGTTAGAAATCTAAGGCTAATACTCATTTAAAAATAGGGGCTCGTCGAGTCGGGACCAATTTGTCCAGAAAATCCAAGGCTAACACCCCCTTCCAAAAACCAAGTTCCATCATTTTTGGGGGGGAAAAAGTCTATTACCCATAAATTTGAAGTCTAATACCAACTAAAAGGGCTTGGATATGAACAAGGGTTAGAAATCTAAGGCTAAATACTCATTTAAAATGGGGCTCGTGGAGTCAGGATCAATTTGTCAGAAAATCCAAGGCTAACACCCCCTCCAAAAAACCAAGTTCTATCATTTTTGGGGGGAAAAGTCTATTACCCATAAATTTGAAGTCTAATACCAACTAAAAGGGATTGAATATGAACAAGGTTAGAAATCTAAGGCTAATACTCATTTAAAATGGGGCTCGTCAAGTCGGGACCAATTTGTCCAGAAAATCCAAGGCTAACACCCCCTCCAAAAACCAAGTTCAATCATTTTTGGGGGGAAAAGTCTATTACCCATAAATTTGAAAGTCTAATACCAAATAAAATGGTATTGGATATGATCAAGGTTAGAAATATAAGGCTAATACTCATTTAAAATGGGGCTCGTCAAGTCGGGACCAATGTGTCTCAAAAATCCAAGGCTAACACCCCCTCCAAAAAACCAAGTTCTATCATTTTTGGGGGGAAAAAGTCTATTACCCATAAATTTGAAGTCTAATACCAACAAAAAATGGATTGGATATGAACAAGGTTAGAAATCTAAGGCTAATACTCATTTAAAATGGGGCTCGTCAAGTCGGGACCAATTTGTCACGAAAATCCAAGGCTAACACCCCCTCCAAAAAACCAAGTTCTATCATTTTTTGGGGGGAAAAGTCTATTACCCATAAATTTGAAGTCTAATACCAACTAAAAAATGGTATTGGATATGAACAAGGTTAGAAATCTAAGGCTAATACTCATTTAAAATGGGGCTCGTCGAGTCGGGACCAATTTGTCAGAAAATCCAAGGCTAACACCCCCTCCAAAAAACCAAGTTCTATCATTTTTGGGGGAAAATGTCTATTACCCATAAATTTGAAGTCTAATACCAACTAAAAGGTATTGGATATGAACAAGGTTAGAAATCTAAGGCTAATACTCATTTAAAATGGGGCTCGTGGAGTCAGGGACCAATTTGTCCAGAAAATCCAAGGCTAACACCCCCTCCAAAAAACCAAGTTCTATCATTTTTGGGGGGGAAAAAGTCTATTACCCATAAATTTGAAGTCTAATACCAACTAAAAGGGTATTGGATATGAACAAGGTTAGAAATCTAAGGCTAATACTCATTTAAAATGGGGCTCGTGAAGTCAGGGATCAATTTGTCCAGAAAATCCAAGGCTAACACCCCTTCCAAAAACCAAGTTCAATCATGTTTTGGGGGAAAAAGTCTATTACCCATAAATTTGAAGTCTAATACCAACTAAAAGGTATTGGATATGAACAAGGTTAGAAATCTAAGGCTAATACTCATTTTAAAATGGGGCTCGTCGAATCAGGATCAATTTGTCAGAAAATCCAAGGCTAACACCCCTCCAAAAACCAAGTTCTATCATTTTGGGGGGAAAAGTCTATTACCCATAAATTTGAAGTCTAATACCAACTAAAAGGTATTGGATATGAACAAGGTTAGAAATCTAAGGCTAATACTCATTTAAAATGGGGCTCGTCGAGTCGGGACCAATTTGTCCAGAAAATCCAAGGCTAACACCCCCTCCAAAAACCAAGTTCTATCATTTTGGGGGGGAAAATGTCTATTACCCATAAATTTGAAGTCTAATACCAACTAAAAGGTATTGGATATGAACAAGGTTAGAAATCTAAGGCTAATACTCATTTAAAATGGGGCTCGTGGAGTCAGGGACCAATTTGTCCAGAAAATCCAAGGCTAACACCCCCTCCAAAAACCAAGTTCTATCATTTTTGGGGGGAAAAGTCTATTACCCATAAATTTGAAGTCTAATACCAATAAAAATGGATTGGATATGAACAAGGTTAGAAATCTAAGGCTAATACTCATTTAAAATGGGGCTCGTCAAGTCAGGACCAATTTGTCTGAAAATCCAAGGCTTAACACCCCCTCCAAAAACCAAGTTCTATCATTTTGGGGGGAAAAGTCTATTACCCATAAATTTGAAGTCTAATACCAACAAAAATGGATTGGATATGAACAAGGTTAGAAATCTAAGGCTAATACTAAATTTAAAATGGGGCTCGTCGAGTCAGGAGCAATTTGTCAGAAAATCCAAGGCTAACACCCCCTCCAAAAACCAAGTTCAATCATTTTGGGGGGAAAAGTCTATTACCCATAAATTTGAAGTCTAATACCAACTAAAAGGGATTGGATATGAACAAGATTAGAAATCTAAGGCTAATACTCATTTAAAATGGGGCTCGTCGAGTCAGGACCAATTTGTCCCAGAAAATCCAAGGCTAACACCCCCTCCAAAAACCAAGTTCTATCATTTTGGGGGGAAAATGTCTATTACCCATAAATTTTGAAGTCTAATACCAACTAAAAGGTATTGGATATGAACAAGGTTAGAAATCTAAGGCTAATACTCATTTAAAATGGGGCTCGTCGAGTCGGGATCAATTTGTCAGAAAATCCAAGGCTAACACCCCCTCCAAAAACCAAGTTCTATCATTTTGGGGGAAAATGTCTATTACCCATAAATTTGAAGTCTAATACCAAACTAAAAGGTATTGGATATGAACAAGGTTAGAAATCTAAGGCTAATACTCATTTAAAATGGGGCTCGTCAAGTCGGGACCAATTTGTCAGAAAATCCATGGCTAACACCCCCTCCAAAAACCAAGTTCTATCATTTTTGGGGGGAAAAGTCTATTACCCATAAATTTGAAGTCTAATACCAACTAAAAATGGATTGGATATGAACAAGGTTAGAAATCTAAAGCTAATACTCATTTCAAAATGGGGCTCGTCAAGTCGGGGACCAATTTGTCCGAAAATACAAGGCTAACACCCCCTCCAAAAACCAAGTTCTATCATTTTTGGGGGGAAAAGTCTATTACCCATAAATTTGAAGTCTAATACCAACTAAAAAATGGATTGGATATGAACAAGGTTAGAAATATAAGGCTAATACTCATTTAAAATGGGGCTCGTCAAGTCGGGACCAATTTGTCCCGAAAATCCAAGGCTAACACCCCCTCCAAAAACCAAGTTCTATCATTTTTGGGGGGGAAAAGTCTATTACCCATAAATTTGAAGTCTAATACCAACTAAAAAATGGATTGGATATGAACAAGGTTAGAAATCTAAGGCTAATACTCATTTAAAATGGGGCTCGTCGAGTCGGGATCAATTTGTCAGAAAATCCAAGGCTAACACCCCCTCCAAAAACCAAGTTCAATCATTTTTGGGGGAAAAGTCTATTACCCATAAATTTGAAGTCTAATACCAACTAAAAGGGATTGGATATGAACAAGGTTAGAAATCTAAGGCTAATACTCATTTAAAAATGGGGCTCGTCGAGTCGGGGACCAATTTGTCCGAAAATCCAAGGCTAACACCCCCTCCAAAAAACCAAGTTCTATCATTTTTGGGGGGAAAATGTCTATTACCCATAAATTTGAAGTCTAATACAAACTAAAAGGGTATTGTATATGAACAAGGTTAGAAATCTAAGGCTAATACTCATTTAAAATGGGGCTCGTCGAGTCGGGACCAATTTGTCCAGAAAATCCATGGCTAACACCCCCTCCAAAAAACCAAGTTCTATCATTTTGGGGGGGAAAAGTCTATTACCCATAAATTTGAAGTCTAATACCAACTAAAAATGGATTGGATATGAACAAGGTTAGAAATCTAAAGGCTAATTCTCATTTCAAATGGGGCTCGTCAAGTCGGGACCAATTTGTCAGAAAATACAAGGCTAACACCCCCTCCAAAAACCAAGTTCTATCATTTTTGGGGGGAAAAGTCTATTACCCATAAATTTGAAGTCTAATACCAACTAAAAATGGATTGGATATGAACAAGGTTAGAAATCTAAGGCTAATACTCATTTAAAATGGGGCTCGTCAAGTCGGGACCAATTTGTCACGAAAATCCAAGGCTAACACCCCCTCCAAAAACCAAGTTCTATCATTTTTGGGGGGGAAAAAGTCTATTACCCATAAATTTGAAGTCTAATACCAACTAAAAAGGGATTGGATATGAACAAGGTTAGAAATCTAATGCTAATACTCATTTAAAATGGGGCTCGTCGAGTCGGGACCAATTTGTCCAGAAAATCCAAGGCTAACACCCCCTCCAAAAAACCAAGTTCTATCATTTTGGGGGGAAATATGTCTATTACCCATAAATTTGAAGTCTAATACCAACTAAAAGGTATTGGATATGAACAAGGTTAGAAATCTAAGGCTAATACTCATGTAAAATGGGGCTCGTGGAGTCATGATCAATTTGTCCAGAAAATCCAAGGCTAACACCCCCTCCAAAAACCAAGTTCTATCATTTTTGGGGGGGAAAAAGTCTATTACCCATAAATTTGAAGTCTAATACCAACAAATATGGATTGGATATGAACAAGGTTAGAAATCTAAGGCTAATACTCATTTAAAATGGGGCTCGTCAAGTCGGGACCAATTTGTCCCAGAAAATCCAAGGCTAACACCCCCTCCAAAAAACCAAGTTCTATCATTTTGGGGGGGAAAAGTCTATTACCCATAAATTTGAAGTCTAATACCAACAAATATGGATTGGATATGAACAAGGTTATAAATCTAAGGCTAATACTCATTTGAAAATGGGGCTTGTCGATTCGGGACCAATTTGTCAGAAAATCCAAGGCTAACACCCCCTCCAAAAACCAAGTTCAATCATTTTTGGGGGGAAAAAGTCTATTACCCATAAATTTGAAGTCTAATACCAACTAAAAGGTATTGGATATGATCAAGGTTATAAATCTAAGGCTAATACTCATTTAAAATGGGGCTCGTCAGGTCGGGACCAATTTGTCACGAAAATCCAAGGCTAACACCCCCTCCAAAAACCAAGTTCTATCATTTTTGGAGGGAAAAAGTCTATTACCCATAAATTTGAAGTCTAATACCAACTAAAAGGTATTGGATATGAACAAGGTTAGAAATCTAAGGCTAATACTCAATTTAAAATGGGGCTCGTGAAGTTAGGGACCAATTTGTCACGAAAATCCAAGGCTAACACCCCCTCCAAAAACAAAGTTCAATCATTTTTGGGGGGAAAAGTCTATTACCCATAAATTTGAAGTCTAATACCAACTAAAAGGGATTGGATATGAACAAAGTTATAAATCTAAGGCTAATACTCATTTAAAATGGGGCTCGTCGAGTCGGGACCAATTTGTCACGAAAATCCAAGGCTAACACCCCCTCCAAAAACCAAGTTCTATCATTTTGGGGGGGAAAAAGTCTATTACCCATAAATTTGAAGTCTAATACCAACTAAAAGGTATTGGATATGAACAAGGTTATAAATCTAAGGCTAATACTCATTTAAAATGGGGCTCGTGCGAGTCGGGGACAAATTTGTCCAGAAAATCCAAGGCTAACACCCCCTCCAAAAACCAAGTTCTATCATTTTGGGGGGAAAAAGTCTATTACCCATAAATTTGAAGTCTAATACCAACTAAAAGGGATTGGATATGAACAAGGTTATAAATCTAAGGCTAATACGCATTTAAAATTGGGGCTCGTGAAGTCGGGACCAATTTGTCAGAAAATCCAAGGCTAACACCCCCTCCAAAAACCAAGTTCTATCATTTTTTGGGGGGAAAAGTCTATTACCCATAAATTTGAAGTCTAATACCAACTAAAAGGGATTGGATATGAACAAGGTTAGAAATCTAAGGCTAATACTCATTTAAAATGGGGCTCGTCGAGTCGGGGACCAATTTGTCCTAAAATCCAAGGCTAACACCCCCTCCAAAAAACCAAGTTCCATCATTTTTGGGGGGGAAAAGTCTATTATCCCATAAATTTGAAGTCTAATACCAACTAAAAGGGCTTGTATATTAACAAGGTTAGAAATCTAAGTCTAATACTCATGTAAATGGGGCTCGTGGAGTCATGATCAATTTGTCTGAAAATCCAAGGCTAACACCCCCTCCAAAAATAAAGTTCAATCATGTTTGGGGGAAAAGTCTGTTACCCATAAATTTGAAGTCTAATACCAACTAAAAGGGATTGGATATGAACAAGGTTAGAAATCTAAGGCTAATACTCATTTAAATGGGGCTCGTCGAAGAAGGATCGATTTGTCCGAAAATCCAAGGCTAACACCCCCTCCAAAAACCAAGTTCTATCATTTTGGGGGGAAAAGTCTATTACCCATAAATTTGAAGTCTAATACCAACAAAAAGGGATTGGATATGAACAAGGTTAGAAATCTAAAGCTAATAGTCATTTAAAATGGGGCTCGTGAAGTTAGTACCAATTTCTCCAGAAAATCCAAGGCTAACACCCCCTCCAAAAACCAAGTTCTATCATTTTGGGGGGGAAAAGTCTATTACCCATAAATTTGAAGTCTAATACCAACAAAAATGGATTGGATATGAACAAGGTTAGAAATCTAAGGCTAATACTCATTTAAAATGGGGCTCGTCGAGTCGGGACCAATTTGTCAGAAAATCCAAGGCTAACACCCCATCCAAAAACCAAGTTCTATCATTTTGGGGGGAAAATGTCTATTACCCATAAATTTGAAGTCTAATACCAACTAAAAGGTATTGGATATGAACAAGGTTCTAAATCTAAGGCTAATACTCATTTAAAATCGGGGCTCGTGCGAGTCGGGACAAATTTGTCAGAAAATCCAAGGCTAACACCCCCTCCAAAAACCAAGTTCTACATTTTTGGGGGGAAAAGTCTATTACCCATAAATTTGAAGTCTAATACCAACTAAAAGAGATTGGATATGAACAAGGTTATAAATCTAAGGCTAATACTCATTTAAAATGGGGCTCGTGAAGTCGGGACCAATTTGTCCAGAAAATCCAAGGCTAACACCCCCTCCAAAAACCAAGTTCTATCATTTTTTGGGGGAAAAGTCTATTACCCATAAATTTGAAGTCTAATACCAACTAAAAGGGATTGGATATGAACAAGGTTAGAAATCTAAGGCTAATACTCATTTAAAATGGGGCTCGTCGAGTCGGGGACCAATTTGTCCTAAAAATCCAAGGCTAACACCCCCTCCAACAACCAAGTTCCATCATTTTTCGGGGGGAAAAGTCTATTATCCCATAAATTTGAAGTCTAATACCAACTAAAAGGGCTTGTATATTAACAAGGTTAGAAATCTAAGGCTAATACTCATGTAAATGGGGGCTCGTGGAGTCATGATCAATTTGTCCGAAAATCCAAGGCTAACACCCCCTCCAAAAACCAAGTTCTATCATTTTTGGGGCGAAAAGTCTATTACCCATAAATTTGAAGTCTAATACAAACTAAAAGGTATTGGATATGAACAAGGTTATAAATCTAAGGATAATACGCATTTAAAATGGGGCTCGTGCAGTCGGGACAAATTTGTCCGAAAATCCAAGGCTAACACCCCCTCCAAAAACCAAGTTCTATCATTTTGGGGGGGAAAAAGTCTATTACCCATAAATATGAAGTCTAATACCAACTAAAAGGGATTGGATATGAACATTGTTAGAAATCTAAGGCTAATACTCATTTAAAATGGGGCTCGTCGAGTCGGGACCAATTTGTCCAGAAAATCCAAGGCTAACACCCCCTCCAAAAACCAAGTTCTATCATTTTGGGGGGAAAAAGTCTATTACCCATAAATCTGAAGTCTAATACCAACTAAAAGGGCTTGTATATGAACAAGGTTAGAAATCTAAATCTAATACTCATGTAAATGGGGCTCGTGGAGTCATGATCAATTTGTCCAGAAAATCAAAGGCTAACACCCCCCTCCAAAAACAAAGTTCAATCATGTTTGGGGGAAAAAGTCTATTACCCATAAATTTGAAGTCTAATACTAACTAAAAGGGATTGGATATGAAACAAAGGTTAGAAATCTAAGGCTAATACTCATTTAAAATGGGGCTCGTCGAATAAGGGATCAATTTGTCACGAAAATCCAAGGCTAACACCCCCTCCAAAAACCAAGTTCTATCATTTTGGGGGGAAAAGTCTATTACCCATAAATTTGAAGTCTAATACCAACTAAAAGGGATTGCATATGAACAAGGTTAGAAATCTAAGGCTAATACTCATTTAAAATGGGGCTCGTCGAGTTAGGACCAATTTGTCCGAAAATCCAAGGCTAACACCCCCTCCAAAAACCAAGTTCCATCATTTTGGGGGGAAAAGTCTATTACCCATAAATTTGAAGTCTAATACCAACTAAAAGGGCTTGGATATGAACAAGGTTAGAAATCTAAGGCTAATACTCATGTAAATGGGGCTCGTGGAGTCATGATCAATTTGTCCGAAAATCCAAGGCTAACACCCCTTCCAAAAATAAAGTTCAATCATGTTTGGGGGAAAAGTCTATTACCCATAAATTTGAAGTCTAATACCAACTAAAAGGTATTGGATATGAACAAGGTTGGAAATCTAAGGCTAATACTCTTTTAAATGGGGCTCGTCGAATAAGGATCAATTTGTCCGAAAATCCAAGGCTAACACCCCCTCCAAAAACCAAGTTCTATCATTTTGGGGGGAAAAGTCTATTACCCATAAATTTGAAGTCTAATACTAACTAAAAGGTATTGGATATGAACAAGGTTATAAATCTAAGGCTAATACTCATTTAAAATGGGGCTCGTGCAGTCAGGACAAATTTGTCCGAAAATCCAAGGCTAACACCCCCTCCAAAAACCAAGTTCTACATTTTGGGGGGAAAAGTCTATTACCCATAAATTTGAAGTGTAATACCAACTAAAAGAGATTGGATATGAACAAGGTTATAAATCTAAGGCTAATACTCATTTAAAATGGGGCTCGTGAAGTCAGGACCAATTTGTCCGAAAATCCAAGGCTAACACCCCCTCCAAAAACCAAGTTCTATTATTTTTTGGGAAAAAGTCTATTACCCATAAATTTGAAGTCTAATACCAACTAAAAGGTATTGGATATGATCAAGGTTAGAAATCTAAGGCTAATACTCATTTAAAATGGGGCTCGTCCAGTCAGGACCAATTTGTCTGAAAATCCAAGGCTAACACCCTCTCCAAAAACCAAGTTCTATCATTTTGGGGGGAAAAGTCTATTACCCATAAATTTGAAGTCTAATACCAACTAAAAGGGCTTGGATATGAACAAGGTTAGAAATCTAAGGCTAATCCTCATGTAAATGGGGCTCGTGGAGTCATGATCAATTTGTCCGAAAATCGAAGGCTATTACCCCCTCCAAAAATAAAGTTCAATCATGTTTGGGGGAAAAGTCTATTACCCATAAATTTGAAGTCTAATACCAACTAAAAGGGATTGGATATGAACAAGGTTAGAAATCTAAAGCTAATACTCATTTAAATGGGGCTCGTCGAATAAGGATCAATTTGTCCGAAAATCCAAGACTAACATCCCCTCCAAAAACCAAGTTCTATCATTTTGGGGGGAAACGTCTATTACCCATAAATTTGAAGTCTAATACCAACTAAAAGGTATTGGATATGAACAAGGTTATAAATCTAAGGCTAATACTTATTTAAAATGGGGCTCGTGCAGTTAGGACAAATTTGTCCTAAAATCCAAGGCTAGCACCCCCTCCAAAAACCAAGTTCTACATTTTGGGGGGAAAAGTCTATTACCCATAAATTTGAAATCTAATACCAACTAAAAGAGATTGGATATGAACAAGGTTATAAATCTAAGGCTAATACTCATTTAAAATGGGTCTCGTGAAGTCAGGACCAATTTGTCCGAAAATCCAAGGCTAACGACCCCCTCCAAAAAACCAAGTTCTATCATTTTTTGGGGAAAAGTCTATTACACATAAATTTGAAGTCTAATACCAACTAAAAGGGATTGGATATGAACAAGGTTAGAAATCTAAGGCTAACACTCATTTAAAATGGGGCTCGTCGAGTCAGGACAAATTTGTCCGAAAATCCAAGGCTAACACCCCCTCCAAAAACCAAGTTCTATCATTTTGGGGGGAAAAGTCTATTACCTATAAATTTGAAGTCTAATACAAAATAAAAGGTATTGGATATGAACAAGGTTATAAATCTAAGGCTAATACTCATTTAAAATGGGGCTCGTGAAGTCAGGACCAATTTGTCTGAAAATCCAAGGCTAACACCGCCTCCAAAAATGGGGCTCGTCAAGTCATTTAAAATATAAGGCTAATATAAAGGGGAAATGTCTATTACCCATAAATTTGAAGTCTAATAACAACTAAAAGGGATTGGATATGAACAAGGTTAGAAATCTAAGGCTAAAACTCATTTAAAATGGGGCTCATGAAGTCAGGACCAATTTGTCCGAAAATCCAAGGCTAACACCCCCTCCAAAAACCAAGTTCTATTATTTTGGGGGGGAAAGTCTATTACCCATAAATTTGAAGTCTAATACCAACTAAAAGGGATTGGATATGAACAAGGTTAGAAATCTAAGGCTAATACTCATTTAAAATGGGGCTCGTCGAGGTAGGACCAATTTGTCCGAAAATCCAAGGCTAACACCCCCTCCAAAAACCAAGTTCTATCATTTTGGGGGGAAAAGTCTATTACCTATAAATTTGAAGTCTAATACCAACTAAAAGGGATTGGATATGAACAAGGTTAGAAATCTAAGGCTAATACTCATTTAAAATGGGGCTCGTCGAGTCAGGACCAATTTGTCCGAAAATCCAAGGCTAACACCCCCTCCAAAAACCAAGTTCTATCATTTTGGGGGGGAAAGTCTATTACCCATAAATTTGAAGTCTAATACCAACTAAAAGGGCTTGGATATGAACCAGGTTAGAAATCTAAGGCTAATACTCATGTAAATGGGGCTCGTGGAGTCATGATCAATTTGTCCGAAAATCCAATGCTAACACCCCCTCAAAAAACAAAGTTCAATCATGTTTGGGGGAAAAGTCTATTACCCAAAAATTTGAAGTCTAATACCAACTAAAAGGGATTGGATATGAAAAAGGTTAGAAATCTAAGGCTAATACTCATTTAAATGGGGCTCGTCGAATAAGGATCAATTTGTCCAGAAAATCCAAGGCTAACACCCCCTCCAAAAACCAAGTTCTATCATTTTGGGGGGGAAAAAGTCTATTACCCATAAATTTGAAGTCTAATACCAACTAAAAGGGATTGGCTATGAACAAGGTTAGAAATCTAAGGCTAATACTCATTTAAAATGGGGCTCGTGAAGTCGGGACCAATTTGTCCGAAAATCCAAGGCTAATACCCCCCTCCAAAAACCAAGTTCAATCATTTTTGGGGGGAAAAAGTCTATTACCCGTAAATTTGAAGTTAATACCAACTAAAAGGTATTGGATATGAACAAGGTTATAAATCTAAGGTTAATACTTATTTAAAATAGGGCTCGTCGAGTCGGGACCAATTTGTCCAGAAAATCCAAGGCTAACACCTCCTCCAAAAACCAAGTTCTATCATTTTGGGGGGGAAAAGTCTATTACCCATAAATTTGAAGTCTAATACCAACTAAAAGGTATTGGATATGAACAAGGTTAGAAATCTAAGGCTAATACTCATTTAAAATGGGGCTCCTCAAGTCAGGACCAATTTGTCTGAAAATCCAAACCTAACACCCCCTCCAAAATCCAAGTTCTATCATTTTAGGGGGGAAAGTCTATTATCAACTAAAAGGTATTGGATATGAACAAGGTTAGAAATATAAGGCTAATACTCATTTAAAATGGGCTCGTGAAGTCAGGACCAATTTGTCCGAAAATCCAAAGCTATCACCCCCTCCAAAAACCAAGTTCTATCATTTTGGGGGGAAAAGTCTATTACCTATAAATTTGAAGTCTAATACCAACTAAAAGGTATTGGATATGAACAAGGTTAGAAATCTAAGGCTAATACTCATGTAAATGGGGCTCGTGGAGTCATGATCAATTTGTCCAAAAAATCCAAGGCTAACACCCCCTCCAAAAAACCAAGTTCTATCATTTTGGGGGGAAAAGTCTATTACCCATAAATTTGAAGTCTAATACCAACTAAAAGGGCTTGGATATGAACAAGGTTAGAAATCTAAGGCTAATACTCATGTAAATGGGGCTCGTGGAGTCATGATCAATTTGTCCAAAAATCCAAGGCTAACACCCCCTCCAAAAACCAAGTTCTATCATTTTGGGGGGGGGGAAAAAATCTATTACCCATAAATTTGAAGTCTAATACCAACTAAAAGGTATTGGATATGAACAAGGTTAGAAATCTAAGGCTAATACTCATGTAAATGGGGCTCGTGGAGTCATGATCAATTTGTCCAAAAATCCAAGGCTAACACCCCCTCCAAAAACCAAGTTCTATCATTTTGGGGGGAAAACTCTATTACCCATAAATTTGAAGTCTAATACCAACTAAAAGGGTTTGGATAAGAACCAGGTTAGAAATCTAAGGCTAATACTCATGTAAATGGGGCTCGTGGAGTCATGATCAATTTGTCCGAATATCCAAGGCTAACACCCCTCCAAAAAACCAAGTGCTATCATTTTGGGGGGGAAAAAGTCTATTACCCATAAATTTGAAGTCTAATACCAACTAAAAGGGATTTCATATGAACAAGGTTAGAAATATAAGGCTAATACTCATTTAAAATGGGGCTCGTCAAGTCAGGACCAATTTGTCCGATAATCCAAGTCTAACACCCCCTCAAAAAACCAAGTTCTATAATTTTGGGGGGAAAAGTCTATTACCCATAAATTTGAAGTCTAATACCAACTAAAAGGTATTGGATATGAACAAGGTTAGAAATCTAAGGCTAATACTCATTTAAAATGGGGCTCCTCAAGTCGGGACCAATTTGTCTGAAAATCCAAGCCTAACACCCCCCTCCAAAATCCAAGTTCTATCATTTTGGGGGGGAAAAGTCTATTACCAACTAAAAGGTATTGGATATGAACAAGGTTAGAAATATAAGGCTAATACTCATTTAAAATGGGGCTCGTGAAGTCGGGACCAATTTGTCCAGAAAATCCAAGGCTATCCCCCCCTCCAAAAAACCAAGTTCTATCATTTTGGGGGGGAAAAAGTCTATTACCTATAAATTTGAAGTCTAATACCAACTAAAAGGTATTGGATATGAACAAGGTTATAAATCTAAGGCTAATACTCGATGTAAATGGGGCTCGTGGAGTCATGATTAATTTGTCCAAAAATCCAAGGCTAACACCCCCTCCAAAAACGAAGTTCTATCATTTTGGGGGGAAAAGTCTATTACCCATAAATTTGAAGTATAATACCAACTAAAAGGTATTGGTTATGAACAAGGTTAGAAATCTAAGGCTAATACTTATTTAAAATGGGGCTTGTCGAGTCAGGACCAATTTGTCCGAAAATCCAAGGCTAACACCCCCTCCAAAAACCAAGTTCTATCATTTTGGGGGGAAAAGTCTATTACCCATAAATTTGAAGTCTAATACCAACTAAAAGCTATTGGATATGAACAAGGTTAGAAATCTAAGGCTAATACTCATTTAAAATGGGGCTCGTCGAGTCGGGGACCAATTTGTCCGAAAATCCAAGGCTAACACCCCCCTCCAAAAACCAAGTTCTATCATTTTGGGGGGGAAAAGTCTATTACCCATAAATTTGAAGTCTAATACCAACTAAAAGGGCTTGGATATGAACCAGGTTAGAAATCTGAGGCTAATACTCATGTAAATGGGGCTCGTGGAGTCATGATCAATTTGTCCGAAAATCCAATGCTAACACCTCCTCAAAAAACAAAGTTCAATCATGTTTGGGGGAAAAGTCTATTACCCATAAATTTGAAGTCTAATACCAACTAAAAGGGATTGGATATGAAAAAGGTTAGAAATCTAAGGCTAATACTCATTTAAATGGGGCTCGTCGAATAAGGATCAATTTGTCCGAAAATCCAAGGCTAACACCCCCTCCAAAAACCAAGTTCTATCATTTTGGGGGGAAAAGTCTATTACCCATAAATTTGAAGTCTAATACCAACTAAAAGATATTGGATATGAAAAAGGTTAGAAATCTAAGGGTAATACTCATGTAAATGGGGCTCGTGGAGTCATGATTAATTTGTCCAAAAATCCAAGGCTAACACCCCCTCCAAAAACGAAGTTCTATCATTTTGGGGGGAAAAGTCTATTACCCATAAATTTGAAGTATAATACCAACTAAAAGGTATTGGTTATGAAAAAGGTTAGAAATCTAAGGCTAATACTTATTTAAAATGGGGCTCGTCGAGTCAGGACCAATTTGTCCGAAAATCCAAGGCTAACACCCCCTCCAAAAACCAAGTTCCATCATTTTGGGGGGAAAAGTCTATTACCCATAAATTTTAAGTCTAATACCAACTAAAAGGGATTGCATATGAACAAGGTTAGAAATATAAGGCTAATACTCATTTAAAATGGGGCTCGTCAAGTCAAGACCACTTTGTCCGATAATCCAAGGCTAACACCCCCTCCAAAAACCAAGTTCTATCATTTTGGGGGGAAAAGTCTATTACCCATAAATTTGAAGTCTAATACCAACAAAAATGGATTGGATATGAACTAAGTTAGAACTCTATGGCTAATACTCATTTAAAATGGGGCTCGTCGAGTAAGGACCAATTTGTCCGAAAATCCAAGGCTAACACCCCCTCCAAAAACCAAGTTCTATCATTTTGGGGGGAAAAGTCTATTACCCATAAATTTGAAGTCTAATACCAACTAAAAGGTATTGGATATGAACAAGGTTAGAAATCTAAGGCTAATACTCATGTAAATGGGGCTCGTGGAGTCATGATCAATTTGTCCAAAAATCCAAGGCTAACACCCCCTCCAAAAACCAAGTTCTATCATTTTGGGGGGAAAAGTCTATTACCCATAAATTTGAAGTCTAATACCAACTAAAAGGGATTGCATATGAACAAGGTTAGAAATATAAGGCTAATAATCATTTAAAATAGGGCTCATGAAGTCAGGACCAATTTGTCCGAAAATCCAAGGCTAACACCCCCTCCAAAAACCAAGTTCTATTATTTTGGGGGGGAAAATCTATTACCCATAAATTTGAAGTCTAATACCAACTAAAAGGGATTGGATATGAACAAGGTTAGAAATCTAAGGCTAATACTCATTTAAAATGGGGCTCGTCGAGGTAGGACCAATTTGTCCGAAAATCCAAGGCTAACACCCCCTCCAAAAACCAAGTTCTATCATTTTGGGGGGAAAAGTCTATTACCTATAAATTTGAAGTCTAATACCAACTAAAAGGGATTGGATATGAACAAGGTTAGAAATCTAAGGCTAATACTCATTTAAAATGGGGCTCGTCGAGTCAGGACCAATTTGTCCGAAAATCCAAGGCTAACACCCCCTCCAAAAACCAAGTTCTATCATTTTGGGGGGGAAAGTCTATTACCCATAAATTTGAAGTGTAATACCAACTAAAAGGGCTTGGATATGAACCAGGTTAGAAATCTAAGGCTAATACTCATGTAAATGGGGCTCGTGGAGTCATGATCAATTTGTCCGAAAATCCAATGCTAACAACCCCTCAAAAAACAAAGTTCAATCATGTTTGGGGGAAAAGTCTATTACCCATAAATTTGAAGTCTAATACCAACTAAAAGGGATTGGATATGAAAAAGGTTAGAAATCTAAGGCTAATACTCATTTAAATGGGGCTCGTCGAATAAGGATCAATTTGTCCGAAAATCCAAGGCTAACACCCCCTCCAAAAACCAAGTTCTATCATTTTGGGGGGAAAAGTCTATTACCCATAAATTTGAAGTCTAATACCAACTAAAAGGGATTGGCTATGAACAAGGTTAGAAATCTAAGGCTAATACTCATTTAAAATGGGGCTCGTGAAGTCAGGACCAATTTGTCCGAAAATCCAAGGCTAATACCCCCTCCAAAAACCAAGTTCAATCATTTTTGGGGGAAAAGTCTATTACCCGTAAATTTGAAGTTAATACCAACTAAAAGGTATTGGATATGAACAAGGTTATAAATCTAAGGTTAATACTTATTTAAAATAGGGCTCGTCGAGTCAGGACCAATTTGTCCGAAAATCCAAGGCTAACACCTCCTCCAAAAACCAAGTTCTATCATTTTGGGGGGAAAAGTCTATTACCCATAAATTTGAAGTCTAATACCAACTAAAAGGTATTGGATATGAACAAGGTTAGAAATCTAAGGCTAATACTCATTTAAAATGGGGCTCCTCAAGTCAGGACCAATTTGTCTGAAAATCCAAACCTAACACCCCCTCCAAAATCCAAGTTCTATCATTTTAGGGGGGAAAGTCTATTACCAACTAAAAGGTATTGGATATGAACAAGGTTAGAAATATAAGGCTAATACTCATTTAAAATGGGCTCGTGAAGTCAGGACCAATTTGTCCGAAAATCCAAAGCTATCACCCCCTCCAAAAACCAAGTTCTATCATTTTGGGGGGAAAAGTCTATTACCTATAAATTTGAAGTCTAATACCAACTAAAAGGTATTGGATATGAACAAGGTTAGAAATCTAAGGCTAATACTCATGTAAATGGGGCTCGTGGAGTCATGATCAATTTGTCCAAAAATCCAAGGCTAACACCCCCTCCAAAAACCAAGTTCTATCATTTTGGGGGGAAAAGTCTATTACCCATAAATTTGAAGTCTAATACCAACTAAAAGGGCTTGGATATGAACAAGGTTAGAAATCTAAGGCTAATACTCATGTAAATGGGGCTCGTGGAGTCATGATCAATTTGTCCAAAAATCCAAGGCTAACACCCCCTCCAAAAACCAAGTTCTATCATTTTGGGGGGAAAAATCTATTACCCATAAATTTGAAGTCTAATACCAACTAAAAGGTATTGGATATGAACAAGGTTAGAAATCTAAGGCTAATACTCATGTAAATGGGGCTCGTGGAGTCATGATCAATTTGTCCAAAAATCCAAGGCTAACACCCCCTCCAAAAACCAAGTTCTATCATTTTGGGGGGAAAACTCTATTACCCATAAATTTGAAGTCTAATACCAACTAAAAGGGCTTGGATAAGAACCAGGTTAGAAATCTAAGGCTAATACTCATGTAAATGGGGCTCGTGGAGTCATGATCAATTTGTCCGAATATCCAAGGCTAACACCCCCTCCAAAAACCAAGTGCTATCATTTTGGGGGGAAAAGTCTATTACCCATAAATTTGAAGTCTAATACCAACTAAAAGGGATTTCATATGAACAAGGTTAGAAATATAAGGCTAATACTCATTTAAAATGGGGCTCGTCAAGTCAGGACCAATTTGTCCGATAATCCAAGGCTAACACCCCCTCAAAAAACCAAGTTCTATAATTTTGGGGGGAAAAGTCTATTACCCATAAATTTGAAGTCTAATACCAACTAAAAGGTATTGGATATGAACAAGGTTAGAAATCTAAGGCTAATACTCATTTAAAATGGGGCTCCTCAAGTCAGGACCAATTTGTCTGAAAATCCAAGCCTAACACCCCCTCCAAAATCCAAGTTCTATCATTTTGGGGGGGAAAGTCTATTATCAACTAAAAGGTATTGGATATGAACAAGGTTAGAAATCTAAGGCTAATACTCATTTAAAATGGGGCTCGTGAAGTCAGGACCAATTTGTCCGAAAATCCAAGGCTAATACCCCCTCCAAAAACCAAGTTCAATCATTTTTGGGGGAAAAGTCTATTACCCGTAAATTTGAAGTTAATACCAACTAAAAGGTATTGGATATGAACAAGGTTATAAATCTAAGGTTAATACTTATTTAAAATAGGGCTCGTCGAGTCGGGACCAATTTGTCCAGAAAATCCAAGGCTAACACCTCCTCCAAAAAACCAAGTTCTATCATTTTGGGGGGGAAAAGTCTATTACCCATAAATTTGAAGTCTAATACCAACTAAAAGGTATTGGATATGAACAAGGTTAGAAATCTAAGGCTAATACTCATTTAAAATGGGGGCTCCTCAAGTCGGGACCAATTTGTCCGAAAAATCCAAACCTAACACCCCCTCCAAAATCCAAGTTCTATCATTTTAGGGGGAAAGTCTATTACCAACTAAAAGGTATTGGATATGAACAAGGTTAGAAATATAAGGCTAATACTCATTTAAAATGGGCTCGTGAAGTCGGGACCAATTTGTCAGAAAATCCAAAGCTATCACCCCCTCCAAAAACCAAGTTCTATCATTTTGGGGGGAAAAAGTCTATTACCTATAAATTTGAAGTCTAATACCAACTAAAAGGTATTGGATATGAACAAGGTTAGAAATCTAAGGCTAATACTCATGTAAATGGGGCTCGTGGAGTCATGATCAATTTGTCCAAAAATCCAAGGCTAACACCCCCTCCAAAAACCAAGTTCTATCATTTTGGGGGGAAAAGTCTATTACCCATAAATTTGAAGTCTAATACCAACTAAAAGGGCTTGGATATGAACAAGGTTAGAAATCTAAGGCTAATACTCATGTAAATGGGGCTCGTGGAGTCATGATCAATTTGTCCAAAAATCCAAGGCTAACACCCCCTCCAAAAACCAAGTTCTATCATTTTGGGGGGAAAAATCTATTACCCATAAATTTGAAGTCTAATACCAACTAAAAGGTATTGGATATGAACAAGGTTAGAAATCTAAGGCTAATACTCATGTAAATGGGGCTCGTGGAGTCATGATCAATTTGTCCAAAAAATCCAAGGCTAACACCCCCTCCAAAAACCAAGTTCTATCATTTTGGGGAAAAACTCTATTACCCATAAATTTGAAGTCTAATACCAACTAAAAGGGCTTGGATAAGAACCAGGTTAGAAATCTAAGGCTAATACTCATGTAAATGGGGCTCGTGGAGTCATGATCAATTTGTCCGAATATCCAAGGCTAACACCCCCTCCAAAAACCAAGTGCTATCATTTTGGGGGGAAAAGTCTATTACCCATAAATTTGAAGTCTAATACCAACTAAAAGGGATTTCATATGAACAAGGTTAGAAATATAAGGCTAATACTCATTTAAAATGGGGCTCGTCAAGTCAGGACCAATTTGTCCGATAATCCAAGGCTAACACCCCCTCAAAAAACCAAAGTCCAATAATTTTGGGGGAAAAGTCTATTACCCATAAATTTGAAGTCTAATACCAACTAAAAGGTATTGGATATGAACAAGGTTAGAAATCTAAGGCTAATACTCATTTAAAATGGGGCTCCTCAAGTCAGGACCAATTTGTCTGAAAATCCAAGCCTAACACCCCCTCCAAAAACCAAGTGCTATCATTTTGGGGGGAAAAGTCTATTACCCATAAATTTGAAGTCTAATACCAACTAAAAGGGATTTCATATGAACAAGGTTAGAAATATAAGGCTAATACTCATTTAAAATGGGGCTCGTGAAGTCAGGACCAATTTGTCCGAAAATCCAAGGCTATCCCCCCCTCCAAAAACCTAGTTCTATCATTTTGGGGGGAAAAGTCTATTACCTATAAATTTGAAGTCTAATACCAACTAAAAGGTATTGGATATGAACAAGGTTATAAATCTAAGGCTAATACTGATGTAAATGGGGCTCGTGGAGTCATGATTAATTTGTCCAAAAATCCAAGGCTAACACCCCCTCCAAAAACGAAGTTCTATCATTTTGGGGGGAAAAGTCTATTACCCATAAATTTGAAGTATAATACCAACTAAAAGGTATTGGTTATGAACAAGGTTAGAAATCTAAGGCTAATACTGATTTAAAATGGGGCTTGTCGAGTCAGGACCAATTTGTCCGAAAATCCAAGGCTAACACCCCCTCCAAAAACCAAGTTCTATCATTTTGGGGGGAAAAGTCTATTACCCATAAATTTGAAGTCTAATACCAACTAAAAGGTATTGGATATGAAAAAGGTTAGAAATCTAAGGGTAATACTCATGTAAATGGGGCTCGTGGAGTCATGATTAATTTGTCCAAAAATCCAAGGCTAACACCCCCTCCAAAAACGAAGTTCTATCATTTTGGGGGGAAAAGTCTATTACCCATAAATTTGAAGTATAATACCAACTAAAAGGTATTGGTTATGAAAAAGGTTAGAAATCTAAGGCTAATACTTATTTAAAATGGGGCTCGTCGAGTCAGGACCAATTTGTCCGAAAATCCAAGGCTAACACCCCCTCCAAAAACCAAGTTCCATCATTTTGGGGGGAAAAGTCTATTACCCATAAATTTTAAGTCTAATACCAACTAAAAGGGATTGCATATGAACAAGGTTAGAAATATAAGGCTAATACTCATTTAAAATGGGGCTCGTCAAGTCAAGACCACTTTGTCCGATAATCCAAGGCTAACACCCCCTCCAAAAACCAAGTTCTATCATTTTGGGGGGAAAAGTCTATTACCCATAAATTTGAAGTCTAATACCAACAAAAATGGATTGGATATGAACTAAGTTAGAACTCTATGGCTAATACTCATTTAAAATGGGGCTCGTCGAGTAAGGACCAATTTGTCCGAAAATCCAAGGCTAACACCCCTCCAAAAACCAAGTTCTATCATTTTGGGGGGGAAAAGTCTATTACCCATAAATTTGAAGTCTAATACCAACTAAAAGGTATTGGATATGAACAAGGTTAGAAATCTAAGGCTAATACTCATGTAAATGGGGCTCGTGGAGTCATGATCAATTTGTCCAAAAATCCAAGGCTAACACCCCCTCCAAAAACCAAGTTCTATCATTTTGGGGGGAAAAGTCTATTACCCATAAATTTGAAGTCTAATACCAACTAAAAGGGATTGCATATGAACAAGGTTAGAAATATAAGGCTAATAATCATTTAAAATAGGGCTCGTGAAGTCAGGACCAATTTGTCCGAAAATCCAAGGCTAACACCCCCTCCAAAAACCAAGTTCTATCATTTTGGGGGGAAAAGTCTATTACCCATAAATTTGAAGTCTAATACCAACTAAAAGGGCTTGGATATGAACCAGGTTAGAAATCCAAGGCTAATACTCATGTAAATGGGGCTCGTGGAGTCATGATCAATTTGTCCAAAAATCCAAGGCTAACACCCCCTCCAAAAACCAAGTTCTATCATTTTGGGGGGAAAAGTCTATTACCCATAAATTTGAAGTCTAATACCAACTAAAAGGTATTGGATATGAACAAGGTTAGAAAACTAAGGCTAATACTTATTTAAAATGGGGCTCGTCGAGTCAGGACCAATTTGTCCGAAAATCCAAGGCTAACACCCCCTCCAAAAACCAAGTTCTATCATTTTGGGGGGAAAAGTCTATTACCCATAAATTTGAAGTCTAATAAAAACTAAAAGGTATTGGATATGAACGAGGTTAGAAATCTAAGGCTAATAATCATTTAAAATGGGGCTCGTCAAGTCAGGACCAAGTTGTCTGAAAATCCAAGTCTAACACCCCCTCGAAAAACCAAGTTCTATCATTTTGGGGGGAAAAGTCTATTACCCATAAATTTGAAGTCTAATACCAACTAAAACGTATTGGATATGAACAAGCTTACAAATCTAAGGGTAATACTCATGTAAATGGGGCTCGTGGAGTCATGAGCAATTTGTCCAAAAATCCAAGGCTAACACCCCCTCCAAAAACCAAGTTCTATCATTTTGGGGGGAAAAGTCTGTTACCCATAAATTTGAAGTCTAATACCAACTAAAAGGTATTGGATATGAACAAGGTTAGAAATCTAAGGCTAATACTCATTTAAAATGGGGCTCCTCAAGTCGGGGACCAATTTGTCCGAAAATCCAAGCCTAACACCCCCCTCCAAAAATCCAAGTTCTATCATTTTGGGGGGGAAAGTCTATTACCTATAAATTTGAAGTCTAATACCAACTAAAAGGTATTGGATATGAACAAGGTTATAAATCTAAGGCTAATACTCATTTAAAATGGGGCTCGTGAAGTCAGGACCAATTTGTCTGAAAATCCAAGGCTAACACCCCCTCCAAAAATGGGGCTCGTCAAGTCATTTAAAATATAAGGCTAATATAAGGGGGAAATGTCTATTACCCATAAATTTGAAGTCTAATAACAACTAAAAGGGATTGGATATGAACAAGGTTAGAAATCTAAGGCTAATACTCATTTAAAATGGGGCTCATGAAGTCAGGACCAATTTGTCCGAAAATCCAAGGCTAACACCCCCTCCAAAAACCAAGTTCTATTATTTTGGGGGGAAAAGTCTATTACCCATAAATTTGAAGTCTAATACCAACTAAAAGGGATTGGATATGAACAAGGTTAGAAATCTAAGGCTAATACTCATTTAAAATGGGGCTCGTCGAGTCAGGACCAATTTGTCCGAAAATCCAAGGCTAACACCCCCTCCAAAAACCAAGTTCTATCATTTTGGGGGGAAAAGTCTATTTCCTATAAATTTGAAGTCTAATACCAACTGAAAGGGATTGGATATGAACGAGGTTAGAAATCTAAGGCTAATAATCATTTAAAATGGGGTTCGTCAAGTCAGGACCAAGTTGTCTGAAAATCCAAGTCTAACACCCCCTCCAAAAACCAAGTTCTATCATTTTGGGGGGAAAAGTCTATTACCCATAAATTTGAAGTCTAATACCAACTAAAAGGGCTTGGATATGAACCAGGTTAGAAATCTGAGGCTAATACTCATGTAAATGGGGCTCGTGGAGTCATGATCAATTTGTCCGAAAATCCAATGCTAACACCTCCTCAAAAAACAAAGTTCAATCATGTTTGGGGGAAAAGTCTATTACCCATAAATTTGAAGTCTAATACCAACTAAAAGGGATTGGATATGAAAAAGGTTAGAAATCTAAGGCTAATACTCATTTAAATGGGGCTCGTCGAATAAGGATCAATTTGTCCGAAAATCCAAGGCTAACACCCCCTCCAAAAACCAAGTTCTATCATTTTGGGGGGAAAAGTCTATTACCCATAAATTTGAAGTCTAATACAAACTAAAAGGTATTGGATATGAACAAGGTTATAAATCTAAGGCTAATACTCATTTAAAATGGGGCTCGTGAAGTCAGGACCAATTTGTCTGAAAATCCAAGGCTAACACCCCCTCCAAAAATGGGGCTCGTCAAGTCATTTAAAATATAAGGCTAATATAAAGGGGAAATGTCTATTACCCATAAATTTGAAGTCTAATAACAACTAAAAGGGATTGGATATGAACAAGGTTAGAAATCTAAGGCTAAAACTCATTTAAAATGGGGCTCATGAAGTCAGGACCAATTTGTCCGAAAATCCAAGGCTAACACCCCCTCCAAAAACCAAGTTCTATTATTTTGGGGGGAAAAGTCTATTACCCATAAATTTGAAGTCTAATACCAACTAAAAGGGATTGGATATGAACAAGGTTAGAAATCTAAGGCTAATACTCATTTAAAATGGGGCTCGTCGAGTCAGGACCAATTTGTCCGAAAATCCAAGGCTAACACCCCCTCCAAAAACAAAGTTCTATCATTTTGGGGGGAAAAGTCTATTACCTATAAATTTGAAGTCTATTACCAACTAAAAGGGATTGGATATGAACCAGGTTAGAAATCTAAGGCTAATACTCATTTAAAATGGGGCTCGTCGAGTCAGGACCAATTTGTCCGAAAATCCAAGGCTAACACCCCCTCCAAAAACCAAGTTCTATCATTTTGGGGGGAAAAGTCTATTACCCATAAATTTGAAGTCTAATACCAACTAAAAGGGCTTGGATATGAACCAGGGTTAGAAATCCGAGGCTAATACTCATGTAAATGGGGCTCGTGGAGTCATGATCAATTTGTCCGAAAATCCAATGCTAACACCTCCTCAAAAAAACAAAGTTCAATCATGTTTGGGGGAAAAAGTCTATTACCCATAAATTTGAAGTCTAATACCAACTAAAAGGGATTGGATATGAAAAAGGTTAGAAATCTAAGGCTAATACTCATTTAAATGGGGGCTCGTCGAATAAGGATCAATTTGTCCGAAAATCCAAGGCTAACACCCCCTCCAAAAACCAAGTTCTATCATTTTGGGGGGAAAAGTCTATTACCCATAAATTTGAAGTCTAATACCAACTAAAAGGGACTGGCTATGAACAAGGTTAGAAATCTAAGGGTAATACTCATTTAAAATGGGGCTCGTGAAGTCAGGACCAATTTGTCCGAAAATCCAAGGCTAATACCCCCTCCAAAAACCAAGTTCAATCATTTTTGGGGGAAAAGTCTATTACCCGTAAATTTGAAGTCTAATACCAACTAAAAGGTATTGGATATGAACAAGGTTAGAAATCTAAGGCTAATACTTATTTAAAATGGGGCTCGTCGAGTCAGGACCAATTTGTCCGAAAATCCAAGGCTAACACCTCCTCCAAAAACCAAGTTCTATCATTTTGGGGGGAAAAGTCTATTACCCGTAAATTTGAAGTCTAATACCAACTAAAAGGTATTGGATATGAACAAGGTTAGAAATCTAAGGCTAATACTCATTTAAAATGGGGCTCCTCAAGTCAGGACCAATTTGTCTGAAAATCCAAGCCTAACACCCCCTCCAAAATCCAAGTTCTATCATTTTGGGGGGGAAAGTCTATTACCAACTAAAAGGTATTGGATATGAACAAGGTTAGAAATATAAGGCTAATACTCATTTAAAATGGGCTCGTGAAGTCAGGACCAATTTGTCCGAAAATCCAAAGCTATCACTCCCTCCAAAAACCAAGTTCTATCATTTTGGGGGGAAAAGTCTATTACCTATAAATTTGAAGTCTAATACCAACTAAAAGGTATTGGATATGAACAAGGTTAGAAATATAAGGCTAATACTCATTTAAAATGGGGCTCGTCAAGTCAGGACCAATTTGTCCGATAATCCAAGGCTAACACCTTCTCAAAAAACCAAGTTCTATCATTTTGGGGGGAAAAGTCTATTACCCATAAATTTGAAGTCTAATACCAACAAAAATGGATTGCATATGAACAAGGTTAGAAATATAAGGCTAATACTCATTTAAAATGGGGCTCGTCAAGTCAGGACCAATTTGTCCGATAATCCAAGGCTAACACCCCCTCAAAAAACCAAGTTCTATCATTTTGGGGGGAAAAGTCTATTACCCATAAATTTGAAGTCTAATACCAACTAAAAGGTATTGGATATGAACAAGCTTACAAATCTAAGGGTAATACTCATGTAAATGGGGCTCGTGGAGTCATGATCAATTTGTCCAAAAATCCAAGGCTAACACCCCCTCCAAAAACCAAGTTCTATCATTTTGGGGGGAAAAGTCTATTGCCCATAAATTTGAAGTCTAATACCAACTAAAAGGTATTGTATATGAACAAGGTTAGAAATCTAAGGCTAATACTCATTTAAAATGGGGCTCCTCAAGTCAGGACCAATTTGTCTGAAAATCCAAGCCTAACACCCCCTCCAAAATCCAAGTTCTATCATTTTGGGGGGGAAAGTCTATTACCAACTAACAGATATTGGATATGAACAAGGTTAGAAATATAAGGCTAATACTCATTTAAAATGGGGCTCGTGAAGTCAGGACCAATTTGTCCGAAAATCCAAGGCTATCACCCCCTCCAAAAACCAAGTTCTATCATTTTGGGGGGAAAAGTCTATTACCTATAAATTTGAAGTCTAATACCAACTAAAAGGTATTGGATATGAACAAGGTTAGAAATCTAAGGCTAATACTCATGTAAATGGGGCTCGTGGAGTCATGATCAATTTGTCCAAAAATCCAAGGCTAACACCCCCTCCAAAAACCAAGTTCTATCATTTTGGGGGGAAAAGTCTATTACCCATAAATTTGAAGTCTAATACCAACTAAAAGGTATTGGATATGAACAAGGTTAGAAATCTAAGGCTAATACTCAATTAAAATGGGGCTCGTGAAGTCAGGACCAATTTGTCACGAAAATCCAAGGCTAACACCCCCCTCCAAAAAACAAAGTTCAATCATTTTTGGGGGAAAAGTCTATTACCCATAAATTTGAAGTATAATACCAACTAAAAGGGATTGGATATGAACAAGGTTAGAAATATAAGGCTAATACTCATTTAAAATGGGGCTCGTCGAGTCAGGACCAATTTGTCCGAAAATCCAAGGCTAACACCCCCTCCAAAAACCAAGTTCTATCATTTTGGGGGGAAAAGTCTATTACCCATAAATTTGAAGTCTAATACCAACTAAAAGGGATTGGATATGAACAAGGTTAGAAATCTAAGGCTAATACGCATTTAAAATGGGACTCGTGAAGTCAGGACCAATTTGTCCGAAAATCCAAGGCTAACACCCCCTCCAAAAACCAAGTTCTATCATTTTGGGGGAAAAAGTCTATTACCCATAAATTTGAAGTCTAATACCAACTAAAAGGGATTGGATATGAACAAGGTTAGAAATGTAAGGCTAATACTCATTTAAAATGGGGCTCGTCGAGTCGGGACCAATTTGTCCGAAAAATCCAAGGCTAACACCCCCTCCAAAAACCAAGTTCTATCATTTTGGGGGAAAAAAGACTATTTCCTATAAATTTGAAGTCTAATACCAAACAAAAAAAAAGGGATTGGATATGAACAAGGTTAGAAATCTAAATCTAATACTCATTTAAAATGGGGCTCGTCGATTCAGGGACCAATTTGTCCAAAAATCCAAGGCTAACACCCCCTCCAAAAACCAAGTTCTATCATTTTTGGGGGGGAAAAGTCTATTACCCATAAATTTGAAGTCTAATACCAACTAAAAGGGTATTGGATATGAACAAGGTTAGAAATCTAAGGCTAATACTCATTTAAAATGGGGCTCGTGAAGTCGGGACCAATTTGTACGAAAATCCAAGGCTAACACCCCCTCCAAAAAACCAAGTTCTATCATTTTGGGGGGGAAAAAGTCTATTACCCATAAATTTGAAGTATAATACCAACTAATACGGATTGCATATGAACAAGGTTAGAAATCAAAGGCTAATACTCATTTAAAATGGGGCTCGTCGAGTCAGGACCAATTTGTCCGAAAATCCAAGGCTAACACCCCCTCCAAAAACAAAGTTCAATGATTTTTGGGGGGAAAAGTCTATTACCCATAAATTTGAAGTCTAATACCAACTAAAAGGGATTGGATATGAACAAGGTTAGAAATCTAAGGCTAATACTCATTTAAAATGGGGCTCGTTGAGTCAGGGACCAATTTTGTCCGAAAATCCAAGGCTAACACCCCCTCCAAAAACCAAGTTCTATCATTTTTGGGGGGAAAAAGTCTATTACCCATAAATTTGAAGTCTAATACCAACAAAAAATGGGATTGGATATGAAGAAGGTTAGAAATCTAAGCCTAATACTCGTTTAAAATGGGGCTCGTGAAGTCAGAACCAATTTGTCTGAAAATCCAAGGCTAACACCCCCTCCAAAAACCAAATTCTATCATTTTTGGGGGAAAAGTCTATTACCCATAAATTTGAAGTCTAATACCAACTAAAAGGGATTGGATATCAACAAGGTTAGAAATCTAAGGCTAATACTCATTTAAAATGGGGCTCGTGAAGTCATTACCAATTTGTCCGAAAATCCAAGGCTAACACCCCCTCCAAAAACCAAGTTCTATCCTTTTGGGGGGAAAAGTCTATTACCCATAAATTTGAAGTATAATACCAACTAAAAGGGATTGCATATGAACAAGGTTAGAAATCTAAAGCTAATACTCATTTAAAATGGGGCTCGTCGAGTTAGGACCAATTTGTCCGAAAATCCAAGGCTAACACCCCCTCCAAAAACAAAGTTCAATCATTTTTGGGGGAAAAGTCAATTACCTATAAATTTGAAGTCTAATACCAACTAAAAGGGATTGGATATGAACAAGGTTAGAAGTCTAAGGCTAATACTCATTTAAAATGGGGCTCGTCGAGTCAGGACCAATTTGTCTGAAAATCCAAGGCTAACACCCCCTCCAAAAACCAAGTTCTATCATTTTGGGGGGAAAAGTCTATTACCCATAAATTTGAAGTCTAATACCAACTAAAAGGGATTGCATATGAACAAGGTTAGAAATCTAAGGCTAATACTCATTTAAAATGGGGCTCGTGAAGTCAGGACCAATTTGTCCGAAAATCCAAGGCTAACACCCCCTCCAAAAACCAAGTTCTATCATTTTGGGAAGGAAAAGTCTATTACCCCATAAATTTGAAGTATAATACCAACTAATACGGGATTGCATATGAACAAGTTTAGAAATCTAAGGCTAATACTCATTTAAAATGGGGCTCGTCGAGTCAGGACCAATTTGTCCGAAAATCCAAGGCTAACACCCCCTCCAAAAACATAGTTCAATCATTTTTGGGGGGAAAAGTCTATTACCCATAAATTTGAAGTCTAATACCAACTAAAAAGGGATTGGATATGAACAAGGTTAGAAATCTAAGGCTAATACTCATTTAAAATGGGGCTCGTCGAGTCGGGACCAATTTTGTCCGAAAATCCAAGGCTAACACCCCCTCCAAAAACCAAGTTCTATCATTTTTGGGGGGAAAAGTCTATTACCCATAAATTTGAAGTCTAATACCAACTAAAAGGGATTGGATATGAACAAGGTTAGAAATCTAAGGCTAATACTCATTTAAAATGGGGCTCGTGAAGTCATGACCAATTTGTCCGAAAATCCAAGGCTAACACCCCCTCCAAAAACCAAGTTCTATCATTTTGGGGGGAAAAAGTCTATTACCCATAAATTTGAAGTCTAATACCAACTAAAAGGGATTGGATATGAACAAGGTTAGAAATCTAAGGCTAATAATCATTTAAAATGGGGCTCGTCGAAGTCAGGGACCAATTTGTCCGAAAATCCAAGGCTAACACCCCCTCCAAAAACCAAGTTCTATCATTTTGGGGGGGAAAAGTCTATTACCCATAAATTTGAAGTCTAATACCAACTAAAAGGGATTGGATATGAACAAGGTTAGAAATCTAAGGCTAATACTCATTTAAAATGGGGCTCGTGAAGTCATTACCAATTTGTCCGAAAATCCAAGGCTAACACCCCCTCCAAAAACCAAGTTCTATCATTTTGGGGGGAAAAGTCTATTACCCATAAATTTGAAGTATAATACCAACTAAAAGGGATTGCATATGAACAAGGTTAGAAATCTAAGGCTAATACTCATTTAAAATGGGGCTCGTCGAGTTAGGACCAATTTGTCCGAAAATCCAAGGCTAACACCCCTCCAAAAAACCAAAGTTCAATCATTTTTGGGGGGAAAAGTCTATTACCCATAAATTTGAAGTCTAATACCAACTAAAAGGGATTGGATATGAACAAGGTTAGAAATCTAAGGCTAATACTCATTTAAAATGGGGCTCGTCGAGTCGGGAACCAATTTGTCCGAAAATCCAAGGCTAACACCCCCTCCAAAAACCAAGTTCTATCATTTTGGGGGGAAAAGTCTATTACCCATAAATTTGAAGTCTAATACCAACTAAAAGGGATTGGATATGAACAAGGTTAGAAATCTAAGGCTAATACTCATTTAAAATAGGGGCTCGTGAAGTCATGACCAATTTGTCCGAAAAATCCAAGGCTAACACCCCCTCCAAAAACCAAGTTCTATCATTTTGGGGGGGAAAAGTCTATTACCCATAAATTTGAAGTCTAATACCAACTAAAAAGGGATTGGATATGAACAAGGTTAGAAATCTAAGGCTAATACTCATTTAAAATGGGGCTCGTCGAGTCGAGACCAATTTGTCCGAAAAATCCAAGGCTAACACCCCCTCCAAAAACCAAGTTCTATCATTTTGGTGGGAAAAAGTCTATTACCCATAAATTTGAAGTCTAATACCAACTAAAAGGGATTGGATATGAACAAGGTTAGAAATCTAAGGCTAATACTCATTTAAAATGGGGCTCGTCGAGTCAGGACCAATTTGTCCGAAAATCCAAGGCTAACACCCCCTCCAAAAACCAAGTTCTATCATTTTGGGGGGAAAAGTCTATTACCCATAAATTTGAAGTCTAATACCAACTAAAAGGGATTGGATATGAACAAGGTTAGAAATCTAAGGCTAATACTCATTTAAAATGGGGCTCGTCGAGTCATGAACCAATTTGTCCGAAAATCCAAGGCTAACACCCCCTCCAAAAACCAAGTTCTATCATTTTGGGGGGAAAAGTCTATTACCCATAAATTTGAAGTCTAATACCAACTAAAAGGGATTGGATATGAACAAGGTTAGAAATCTAAGGCTAATACTCATTTAAAATGGGGCTCGTGAAGTCAGGACCAATTTGTCCGAAAATCCAAGGCTAACACCCCCTCCAAAAACCAAGTTCTATCATTTTGGGGGAAAAAGTCTATTTACCCATAAATTTGAAGTCTAATACCAACTAAAAGGGATTGGATATGAACAAGGTTAGAAATCTAAAGCTAATACTCATTTAAAATGGGGCTCGTCGAGTCAGGGACCAATTTGTCCAAAAATCCAAGGCTAACACCCCCTCCAAAAACCAAGTTCTATCATTTTGGGGGGGAAAAGTCTATTACCCATAAATTTGAAGTCTAATACCAACTAAAAGGTATTGGATATGAACAAGGTTAGAAATCTAAGGCTAATACTCATTTAAAATGGGGCTCGTCGAAGTCGGGACCAATTTGTCCCGAAAATCCAAGGCTAACACCCCCTCCAAAAAACCAAAGTTCTATGATTTTTGGGGGAAAAAGTCTATTACCCATAAATTTGAAGTCTAATACCAACTAAAAGGGATTGGATATGAACAAGGTTAGAAATCTAAGGCTAATACTCATTTAAAATGGGGCTCGTCGAGTCAGGGACCAATTTGTCCGAAAAATCCAAGGCTAACACCCCCTCCAAAAACCAAGTTCTATCATTTTGGGGGGAAAAGTCTATTACCCATAAATTTGAAGTCTAATACCAACTAAAAGGGATTGGATATGAACAAGGTTAGAAATCTAAGGCTAATACTCATTTAAAATGGGGCTCGTGAAGTCATGACCAATTTGTCCGAAAATCCAAGGCTAACACCCCCTCCAAAAACCAAGTTCTATCCTTTTGGGGGGGAAAAGTCTATTACCCATAAATTTGAAGTATAATACCAACTAAAAGGGATTGCATATGAACAAGGTTAGAAATCTAAGGCTAATACTCATTTAAAATGGGGCTCGTCGAGTTAGGACCAATTTGTCCGAAAATCCAAGGCTAACACCCCCTCCAAAAACAAAGTTCAATCATTTTTGGGGGAAAAGTCTATTACCCATAAATTTGAAGTCTAATACCAACTAAAAGGGATTGGATATGAACAAGGTTAGAAATCTAAGGCTAATACTCATTTAAAATGGGGCTCGTGAAGTCAGGACCAATTTGTCCGAAAATCCAAGGCTAACACCCCCTCCAAAAAACCAAGTTCTATCATTTTGGAAGGAAAAGTCTATTACCCATAAATTTGAAGTATAATACCAACTAATACGGTATTGCATATGAACAAGGTTAGAAATCTAAGGCTAATACTCATTTAAAATGGGGCTCGTCGAAGTCATGACCAATTTGTCCGAAAAATCCAAGGCTAACACCCCCTCCAAAAACAAAGTTCAATCATTTTTGGGGGGGAAAAAGTCTATTACCCATAAATTTGAAGTCTAATACCAACTAAAAGGGATTGCATATGAACAAGGTTAGAAATCTAAGGCTAATACTCATTTAAAATGGGGCTCGTCGAGTCAGGGACCAATTTTGTCCGAAAATCCAAGGCTAACACCCCCTCCAAAAACCAAGTTCTATCATTTTGGGGGGAAAAGTCTATTACCCATAAATTTGAAGTCTAATACCAACTAAAAGGGATTGGATATGAACAAGGTTAGAAATCTAAGGCTAATACTCATTTAAAATGGGGCTCGTGAAGTCATTACCAATTTGTCCGAAAATCCAAGGCTAACACCCCCTCCAAAAACCAAGTTCTATCATTTTGGGGGGAAAAGTCTATTACCCATAAATTTGAAGTATAATACCAACTAAAAGGGATTGCATATGAACAAGGTTAGAAATCTAAGGCTAATACTCATTTAAAATGGGGCTCGTCGAGTTAGGACCAATTTGTCCGAAAATCCAAGGCTAACACCCCCTCCAAAAACAAAGTTCAATCATTTTTGGGGGAAAAGTCAATTACCTATAAATTTGAAGTCTAATACCAACTAAAAGGGATTGGATATGAACAAGGTTATAAATCTAAGGCTAATTCTCATTTAAAATGGGGCTCGGCGAGTCAGAACCAATTTGTCTGAAAATCCAAGGCTAACACCCCCTCCAAAAACCAAGTTCTATCATTTTGGGGGGAAAAGTCTATTACCCATAAATTTGAAGTCTAATACCAACTAAAAGGTATTGGATATGAACAAGGTTATAAATCTAAGGCTAATACTCATTTAAAATGGGGCTCGGCGAGTCAGAACCAATTTGTCTGAAAATCCAAGGCTAACACCCCCTCCAAAAACCAAGTTCTATCATTTTGGGGGGAAAATGTCTATTACCCATAAATTTGAAGTCTAATACCAACTAAAAGGGATTGGATATGAACAAGGTTAGAAATCTAAGGCTAATACTCATTTAAAATGGGGCTCGTCGAGTCAGGACCAATTTGTCTGAAAATCCAAGGCTAACACCCCCTTCAAAAACCAAGTTCTATCATTTTGGGGGGGAAAAGTCTATTACCCATAAATTTGAAGTCTAATACCAACAAAAAGGGATTGCATATGAACAAGGTTAGAAATCTAAGGCTAATACTCATTTAAAATGGGGCTCGTGAAGTCAGGACCAATTTGTCCGAAAATCCAAGGCTAACACCCCCTCCAAAAACCAAGTTCTATCATTTTGGGGGGAAAAATCTATTACCCAAAAATTTGAAGTCTAATACCAACTAAAAGGAATTGGATATGAACAAGGTTAGAAATCTAAGGCTAATACTCATTTAAAATGGGGCTCGTGAAGTCAGGACCAATTTGTCCGAAAATCCAAGGCTAACACCCCCTCCAAAAACCAAGTTCTATCATTTTGGGGGAAAAAGTCTATTTCCCATAAATTTGAAGTCTAATACCAAAAAAAAGGGATTGGATATGAACAAGGTTAGAAATCTAAATCTAATACTCATTTAAAATGGGGCTCGTCGATTCAGGACCAATTTGTCCAAAAATCCAAGGCTAACACCCCCTCCAAAAAACAAGTTCTATCATTTTGGGGGGAAAAGTCTATTAACCATAAATTTGAAGTCTAATACCAACTAAAAGGGATTGCATATGAACAAGGTTAGAAATCTAAGGCTAATACTCATTTAAAATGGGGCTCGTCGAGTCAGGACCAATTTGTCCGAAAATCCAAGGCTAACACCCCTCCAAAAACAAAGTGCAATCATTTTTGGGGGGAAAAAGTCTATTACCCATAAATTTGAAGTCTAATACCAACAAAATGGGATTGGATATGAACAAGGTTAGAAATATAAGGCTAATACTCATTTAAAATGCGGGCTCGTCGAGTCGGGACCAATTTGTCCGAAAATCCAAGGCTAACACCCCCTCCAAAAACCAAGTTCAATCATTTTTGGGGGAAAAGTCTATTACCCATAAATTTGAAGTCTAATACCAACAAAAAGGTATTGGATATGAACAAGGTTAGAACTCTAAGGCTAATAATCATTTAAAATAGGGGCTCATGAAGTCAGGACCAATTTGTATGAAAATCCAAGGCTAACACCTCCTCCAAAAACCAAGTTCTATCATTTTGGGGGGAAAAGTCTATTACCCATAAATTTGAAGTCTAATACCAACTAAAAGGGATTGCATATGAACAAGGTAATAAATCTAAGGCTAATACTCATTTAAAATGGGGCTCGTCGAGTCAGGACCAATTTGTCCGAAAATCCAAGGCTAACACCCCCTCCAAAAACCAAGTTCAATCATTTTGGGTGGAAAAGTCTATTACCCATAAATTTGAAGTCTAATACCAACTAAAAGGTATTGGATATGAACAAGGTTAGAAATGTAAGGCTAATACTCATTTAAAAATGGGGCTTGTCAAGTCAGGACCAATTTGTCCAAAAATCCAAGGCTAACACCCCCTCCAAAAACCAAGTTCTATCATTTTGGGGGGAAAAGTCTATTACCCATAAATTTGAAGTCTAATACCAACTAAAAGGTATTGGATATGAAACAAAGGTTAGAAATCTAAGGCTAATACTCATTTAAAATGGGGCTCGTGAAGTCGGGACCAATTTGTCCCAAAAATCCAAGGCTAACACCCCCTCCAAAAACCAAGTTCTATCATTTTTGGGGGGAAAAAGTCTATTTCCCATAAATTTGAAGTCTAATACCAACAAAAAGGGATTGGATATGAACAAGGTTAGAAATCTAAATCTAATACTCATTTAAAATGGGGCTCGTCGATTCAGGGACCAATTTGTCCGAAAATCCAAGGCTAACACCCCCTCCAAAAAACCAAGTTCTATCATTTTGGGGGGGAAAAGTCTATTACCCATAAATTTGAAGTCTAATACCAACTAAAAGGGATTGTATATGAACAAGGTTAGAAATCTAAGGCTAATACTCATTTAAAATGGGGCTCGTGAAGTCATTACCAATTTGTCCGAAAATCCAAGGCTAACACCCCCTCCAAAAACCAAGTTCTATCATTTTGGGGGGGAAAAAGTCTATTACCCATAAATTTGAAGTATAATACCAACTAAAAGGGATTGCATATGAACAAGGTTAGAAATCTAAGGCTAATACTCATTTAAAATGGGGCTCGTCGAGTTAGGACCAATTTGTCCAGAAAATCCAAGGCTAACACCCCCTCCAAAAACTAAGTTCAATCATTTTTGGGGGGAAAAGTCAATTACCTATAAATTTGAAGTCTAATACCAACTAAAAGGGATTGGATATGAACAAGGTTATAAATCTAAGGCTAATACTCATTTAAAATGGGGCTCGTGAGAGTCGGGAACCAATTTGTCACGAAAATCCAAGGCTAACACCCCCTCCAAAAACCAAGTTCTATCATTTTGGGGGGGAAAAGTCTATTACCCATAAATTTGAAGTCTAATACCAACTAAAAGGGTATTGGATATGAACAAGGTTATAAATCTAAGGCTAATACTCATTTAAAATGGGGGCTCGTCGAGTCGGAACCAATTTGTCCGAAAATCCAAGGCTAACACCCCCTCCAAAAACCAAGTTCTATCATTTTGGGGGGAAAAGTCTATTACCCATAAATTTGAAGTCTAATACCAACTAAAAGGGATTGGATATGAACAAGGTTAGAAATCTAAGGCTAATACTCATTTAAAATGGGGCTCGTCGAGTCGGGACCAATTTGTCACGAAAATCCAAGGCTAACACCCCCTTCAAAAACCAAGTTCTATCATTTTGGGGGGGAAAAAGTCTATTACCCATAAATTTGAAGTCTAATACCAACAAAAAGGGATTGCATATGAACAAGGTTAGAAATCTAAGGCTAATACTCATTTAAAATGGGGCTCGTGAAGTCGGGAACAATTTGTCCAGAAAATCCAAGGCTAACACCCCCCTCCAAAAAACCAAGTTCTATCATTTTGGGGGGGAAAAATCTATTACCCAAAAAATTTGAAGTCTAATACCAACTAAAAGGAATTGGATATGAACAAGGTTAGAAATCTAAGGCTAATACTCATTTAAAATGGGGCTCGTGAAGTCGGGACCAATTTGTCAGAAAATCCAAGGCTAACACCCCCCTCCAAAAACCAAGTTCTATCATTTTGGGGGGGAAAAAGTCTATTACCCATAAATTTGAAGTCTAATACCAACTAAAAGGGATTGGATATGAACAAGGTTAGAAATGTAAGGCTAATACTCATTTAAAATGGGGCTCGTCGAGTCGGGACCAATTTGTCCGAAAAATCCAAGGCTAACACCCCCTCCAAAAAACCAAGTTCTATCATTTTGGGGGGGAAAAAGTCTATTACCCATAAATTTGAAGTCTAATACCAACTAAAAGGTATTGGATATGAACAAGGTTAGAAATCTAAGGCTAATACTCAATTAAAATGGGGCTCGTGAAGTCGGGACCAATTTGTCCAGAAAATCCAAGGCTAACACCCCCCTCCAAAAACCAAGTTCTATCATTTTTGGGAGGAAAAAGTCTATTTCCCATAAATTTGAAGTCTAATACCAACAAAAAAAAGGGATTGGATATGAACAAGGTTAGAAATCTAAATCTAATACTCATTTAAAATGGGGCTCGTCGATTCGGGACCAATTTGTCCAAAAATCCAAGGCTAACACCCCCTCCAAAAACCAAGTTCTATCATTTTGGGGGGGAAAAAGTCTATTACCCATAAATTTGAAGTCTAATACCAACTAAAAGGTATTGGATATGAACAAGGTTAGAAATCTAAGGCTAATACTCATTTAAAATGGGGCTCGTCGAGTCGGGACCAATTTGTCACGAAAATCCAAGGCTAACACCCCCTCCAAAAACAAAGTTCAATGATTTTTGGGGGGAAAAAGTCTATTACCCATAAATTTGAAGTCTAATACCAACTAAAAGGGATTGGATATGAACAAGGTTAGAAATCTAAGGCTAATACTCATTTAAAATGGGGCTCGTCGAGTCGGGACCAATTTTGTCCGAAAATCCAAGGCTAACACCCCCTCCAAAAACCAAGTTCTATCATTTTGGGGGGAAAAAGTCTATTACCCATAAATTTGAAGTCTAATACCAACTAAAAGGGATTGGATATGAACAAGGTTAGAAATCTAAGGCTAATACTCATTTAAAATGGGGCTCGTGAAGTCATTACCAATTTGTCCAGAAAATCCAAGGCTAACACCCCCTCCAAAAACCAAGTTCTATCCTTTTGGGAGGGAAAAGTCTATTACCCATAAATTTGAAGTATAATACCAACTAAAAGGGATTGCATATGAACAAGGTTAGAAATCTAAGGCTAATACTCATTTAAAATGGGGCTCGTCGAGTTAGGGACCAATTTGTCAGAAAATCTAAGGCTAACACCCCCTCCAAAAACAAAGTTCAATCATTTTTGGGGGGGAAAAAGTCAATTACCCTATAAATTTGAAGTCTAATACCAACTAAAAGGGATTGGATATGAACAAGGTTAGAAATCTAAGGCTAATACTCATTTAAAATGGGGCTCGTGAAGTCGGGACCAATTTGTCCGAAAATCCAAGGCTAACACCCCCTCCAAAAAACCAAGTTCTATCATTTTGGAAGGAAAAGTCTATTACCCATAAATTTGAAGTATAATACCAACTAATACGGGATTGCATATGAACAAGGTTAGAAATCTAAGGCTAATACTCATTTAAAATGGGGCTCGTCGAGTCGGGACCAATTTGTCCGAAAATCCAAGGCTAACACCCCCTCCAAAAACAAAGTTCAATCATTTTTGGGGGGAAAAAGTCTATTACCCATAAATTTGAAGTCTAATACCAACTAAAAGGGATTGGATATGAACAAGGTTAGAAATCTAAGGCTAATACTCATTTAAAATGGGGCTCGTCGAGTCGGGACCAATTTTGTCCGAAAATCCAAGGCTAACACCCCCTCCAAAAAACCAAGTTCTATCATTTTGGGGGGAAAAAGTCTATTACCCATAAATTTGAAGTCTAATACCAACTAAAAGGGATTGGATATGAACAAGGTTAGAAATCTAAGGCTAATACTCATTTAAAATGGGGCTCGTGAAGTCATTACCAATTTGTCAGAAAATCCAAGGCTAACACCCCCTCCAAAAAACCAAGTTCTATCATTTTGGGGGGGAAAAGTCTATTACCCATAAATTTGAAGTATAATACCAACTAAAAGGGATTGCATATGAACAAGGTTAGAAATCTAAGGCTAATACTCATTTAAAATGGGGCTCGTCGAGTTAGGACCAATTTGTCAGAAAATCCAAGGCTAACACCCCCTCCAAAAACAAAGTTCAATCATTTTTTGGGGGAAAAAGTCAATTACCTATAAATTTGAAGTCTAATACCAACTAAAAGGGATTGGATATGAACAAGGTTATAAATCTAAGGCTAATACTCATTTAAAAATGGGGCTCGTCGAGTCGGGAACCAATTTGTCACGAAAATCCAAGGCTAACACCCCCTCCAAAAAACCAAGTTCTATCATTTTGGGGGGGAAAAGTCTATTACCCATAAATTTGAAGTCTAATACCAACTAAAAGGGTATTGGATATGAACAAGGTTATAAATCTAAGGCTAATACTCATTTAAAATGGGGCTCGTGAGTCGAGACCAATTTGTCACGAAAATCCAAGGCTAACACCCCCTCCAAAAACCAAGTTCTATCATTTTGGGGGAAAATGTCTATTACCCATAAATTTGAAGTCTAATACCAACTAAAAGGGATTGGATATGAACAAGGTTAGAAATCTAAGGCTAATACTCATTTAAAAATGGGGCTCGTCGAGTCGGGACCAATTTGTCACGAAAATCCAAGGCTAACACCCCCTTCAAAAAACCAAGTTCTATCATTTTGGGGGGAAAAAGTCTATTACCCATAAATTTGAAGTCTAATACCAACAAAAAGGGATTGCATATGAACAAGGTTAGAAATCTAAGGCTAATACTCATTTAAAATGGGGCTCGTGAAGTCGGGACCAATTTGTCCAGAAAATCCAAGGCTAACACCCCCTCCAAAAACCAAGTTCTATCATTTTGGGGGGGAAAAATCTATTACCCAAAAAATTTGAAGTCTAATACCAACTAAAAGGGAATTGGATATGAACAAGGTTAGAAATCTAAGGCTAATACTCATTTAAAATGGGGCTCGTGAAGTCGGGGACCAATTTGTCAGAAAATCCAAGGCTAACACCCCCTCCAAAAACAAAGTTCAATCATTTTTGGGGGGAAAAGTCAATTACCCTATAAATTTGAAGTCTAATACCAACTAAAAGGGATTGGATATGAACAAGGTTAGAAATCTAAGGCTAATACTCATTTAAAATGGGGCTCGTGAAGTCGGGACCAATTTGTCCGAAAATCCAAGGCTAACACCCCCTCCAAAAAACCAAGTTCTATCATTTTGGGAAGGAAAAGTCTATTACCCATAAATTTGAAGTATAATACCAACTAATACGGGATTGCATATGAACAAGGTTAGAAATCTAAGGCTAATACTCATTTAAAATGGGGCTCGTCGAGTCGGGACCAATTTGTCCCAGAAAATCCAAGGCTAACACCCCCTCCAAAAACAAAGTTCAATCATTTTTGGGGGGGGAAAAAGTCTATTACCCATAAATTTGAAGTCTAATACCAACTAAAAGGGATTGGATATGAACAAGGTTAGAAATCTAAGGCTAATACTCATTTAAAATGGGGCTCGTCGAGTCGGGACCAATTTTGTCCGAAAATCCAAGGCTAACACCCCCTCCAAAAACCAAGTTCTATCATTTTGGGGGGAAAAAGTCTATTACCCATAAATTTGAAGTCTAATACCAACTAAAAGGGATTGGATATGAACAAGGTTAGAAATCTAAGGCTAATACTCATTTAAAATGGGGCTCGTGAAGTCATTACCAATTTGTCCGAAAATCCAAGGCTAACACCCCCTCCAAAAAACCAAGTTCTATCATTTTGGGGGGGAAAAAGTCTATTACCCATAAATTTGAAGTATAATACCAACTAAAAGGGATTGCATATGAACAAGGTTAGAAATCTAAGGCTAATACTCATTTAAAATGGGGCTCGTCGAGTTAGGACCAATTTGTCCGAAAATCCAAGGCTAACACCCCCTCCAAAAAACAAAGTTCAATCATTTTTGGGGGGAAAAGTCAATTACCTATAAATTTGAAGTCTAATACCAACTAAAAGGGATTGGATATGAACAAGGTTATAAATCTAAGGCTAATACTCATTTAAAAATGGGGCTCGTCGAGTCGGGAACCAATTTGTCCCGAAAATCCAAGGCTAACACCCCCTCCAAAAAACCAAGTTCTATCATTTTGGGGGGGAAAAAGTCTATTACCCATAAATTTGAAGTCTAATACCAACTAAAAGGTATTGGATATGAACAAGGTTATAAATCTAAGGCTAATACTCATTTAAAATGGGGCTCGTCGAGTCGAGGACCAATTTGTCCGAAAAATCCAAGGCTAACACCCCCTCCAAAAACCAAGTTCTATCATTTTTGGGGGGGAAAATGTCTATTACCCATAAATTTGAAGTCTAATACCAACTAAAAGGGATTGGATATGAACAAGGTTAGAAATCTAAGGCTAATACTCATT
Source organism: Salix suchowensis (assembly GCA_029030765.1). Taxonomy (NCBI): domain Eukaryota; kingdom Viridiplantae; phylum Streptophyta; class Magnoliopsida; order Malpighiales; family Salicaceae; genus Salix; species Salix suchowensis. Next base: position 53,445 of record JAPFFH010000489.1, on the reverse strand, counting down.
TAAAATGGGGGCTCGTCGAGTCGGGGACCAATTTGTCCCGAAAATCCAAGGCTAACACCCCCTCCAAAAAACCAAGTTCTATCATTTTGGGGGGAAAAGTCTATTACCCATAAATTTGAAGTCTAATACCAACAAAAAGGGATTGCATATGAACAAGGTTAGAAATCTAAGGCTAATACTCATTTAAAATGGGGCTCGTGAAGTCGGGACCAATTTGTCCAGAAAATCCAAGGCTAACACCCCCCTCCAAAAAACCAAGTTCTATCATTTTGGGGGGGAAAAATCTATTACCCAAAAATTTGAAGTCTAATACCAACTAAAAGGAATTGGATATGAACAAGGTTAGAAATCTAAGGCTAATACTCATTTAAAATGGGGCTCGTGAAGTCAGGGACCAATTTGTCCCAGAAAATCCAAGGCTAACACCCCCTCCAAAAACCAAGTTCTATCATTTTGGGGGGAAAAAGTCTATTTCCCATAAATTTGAAGTCTAATACCAAAAAAAAGGGATTGGATATGAACAAGGTTAGAAATCTAAATCTAATACTCATTTAAAATGGGGCTCGTCGATTCAGGGACCAATTTGTCCAAAAATCCAAGGCTAACACCCCCTCCAAAAAACAAGTTCTATCATTTTGGGGGGGAAAAGTCTATTAACCATAAATTTGAAGTCTAATACCAACTAAAAGGGATTGCATATGAACAAGGTTAGAAATCTAAGGCTAATACTCATTTAAAATGGGGCTCGTCGAGTCAGGACCAATTTGTCCGAAAATCCAAGGCTAACACCCCCGTCCAAAAAACAAAGTGCAATCATTTTTGGGGGAAAAAGTCTATTACCCATAAATTTGAAGTCTAATACCAACAAAATGGGATTGGATATGAACAAGGTTAGAAATATAAGGCTAATACTCATTTAAAATGCGGCTCGTCGAGTCAGGACCAATTTGTCCGAAAATCCAAGGCTAACACCCCCTCCAAAAACCAAGTTCAATCATTTTTGGGGGGAAAAGTCTATTACCCATAAATTTGAAGTCTAATACCAACAAAAAGGTATTGGATATGAACAAGGTTAGAACTCTAAGGCTAATAATCATTTAAAATAGGGCTCATGAAGTCAGGACCAATTTGTATGAAAATCCAAGGCTAACACCTCCTCCAAAAACCAAGTTCTATCATTTTGGGGGGAAAAGTCTATTACCCATAAATTTGAAGTCTAATACCAACTAAAAGGGATTGCATATGAACAAGGTAATAAATCTAAGGCTAATACTCATTTAAAATGGGGCTCGTCGAGTCAGGACCAATTTGTCCCAGAAAATCCAAGGCTAACACCCCCTCCAAAAAACCAAGTTCAATCATTTTGGGTGGAAAAGTCTATTACCCATAAATTTGAAGTCTAATACCAACTAAAAGGTATTGGATATGAACAAGGTTAGAAATGTAAGGCTAATACTCATTTAAAAATGGGGCTTGTCAAGTCGGGACCAATTTGTCCAAAAAATCCAAGGCTAACACCCCCTCCAAAAAACCAAGTTCTATCATTTTGGGGGGAAAAAGTCTATTACCCATAAATTTGAAGTCTAATACCAACTAAAAGGTATTGGATATGAAAAAGGTTAGAAATCTAAGGCTAATACTCATTTAAAATGGGGCTCGTGAAGTCGGGACCAATTTGTCCCAAAATCCAAGGCTAACACCCCTCCAAAAAACCAAGTTCTACCATTTTGGGGGAAAAAGTCTATTTCCCATAAATTTGAAGTCTAATACCAAAAAAAGGGATTGGATATGAACAAGGTTAGAAATCTAAATCTAATACTCATTTAAAATGGGGCTCGTCGATTCAGGACCAATTTGTCCGAAAATCCAAGGCTAACACCCCCTCCAAAAACCAAGTTCTATCATTTTGGGGGGAAAAGTCTATTACCCATAAATTTGAAGTCTAATACCAACTAAAAGGGATTGCATATGAACAAGGTTAGAAATATAAGGCTAATACTCATTTAAAATGGGGCTCGTCGAGTCAGGACCAATTTGTCCGAAAATCCAAGGCTAACACCCCCTCCAAAAACCAAGTTCAATCATTTTGGGTGGAAAAGTCTATTACCCATAAATTTGAAGTCTAATACCAACTAAAAGGTATTGGATATGAACAAGGTTAGAAATGTAAGGCTAATACTCATTTAAAATGGGGCTTGTCAAGTCAGGACCAATTTGTCCAAAAATCCAAGGCTAACACCCCCTCCAAAAACCAAGTTCTATCATTTTGGGGGGAAAAGTCTATTACCCATAAATTTGAAGTCTAATACCAACTAAAAGGTATTGGATATGAAACAAAGGTTAGAAATCTAAGGCTAATACTCATTTAAAATGGGGCTCGTGAAGTCAGGACCAATTTGTCCCAAAATCCAAGGCTAACACCCCCTCCAAAAACCAAGTTCTACCATTTTGGGGGAAAAAGTCTATTTCCCATAAATTTGAAGTCTAATACCAAAAAAAGGGATTGGATATGAACAAGGTTAGAAATCTAAATCTAATACTCATTTAAAATGGGGCTCGTCGAGTCAGGACCAATTTGTCCGAAAATCCAAGGCTAACACCGCCTCCAAAAACCAAGTTCAATCATTTTGGGTGGAAAAGTCTATTACCCATAAATTTGAAGTCTAATACCAACTAAAAGGTATTGGATATGAACAAGGTTAGAAATGTAAGGCTAATACTCATTTAAAAATGGGGGCTTGTCAAGTCGGGACCAATTTGTCCAAAAATCCAAGGCTAACACCCCCTCCAAAAACCAAGTTCTATCATTTTGGGGGGAAAAAGTCTATTACCCATAAATTTGAAGTCTAATACCAACTAAAAGGGTATTGGATATGAAACAAAGGTTAGAAATCTAAGGCTAATACTCATTTAAAATGGGGCTCGTGAAGTCGGGACCAATTTGTCCCCGAAAAATCCAAGGCTAACACCCCCTCCAAAAAACCAAGTTCTATCATTTTTGGGGGAAAAAGTCTATTTCCCATAAATTTGAAGTCTAATACCAAAAAAAGGGATTGGATATGAACAAGGTTAGAAATCTAAATCTAATACTCATTTAAAATGGGGCTCGTCGATTCAGGACCAATTTGTCCGAAAATCCAAGGCTAACACCCCCTCCAAAAACCAAGTTCTATCATTTTGGGGGGAAAAGTCTATTACCCATAAATTTGAAGTCTAATACCAACTAAAAGGGATTGCATATGAACAAGGTTAGAAATATAAGGCTAATACTCATTTAAAATGGGGCACGTCGAGTCAGGACCAATTTGTCCGAAAACCCAAGGCTAACACCCCCTTCAAAAACCAAGTTCTATCATTTTGGGGGGAAAAGTCTATTACCCATAAATTTGAAGTCTAATACCAACAAAAAGGGATTGCATATGAACAAGGTTAGAAATCTAAGGCTAATACTCATTTAAAATGGGGCTCTCGAAGTCGGGACCAATTTGTCAGAAAATCCAAGGCTAACACCCCCTCCAAAAACCAAGTTCTATCATTTTGGGGGAAAAATCTATTACCCAAAAAATTTGAAGTCTAATACCAACTAAAAGGGAATTGGATATGAACAAGGTTAGAAATCTAAGGCTAATACTCATTTAAAATGGGGCTCGTGAAGTCATGACCAATTTGTCCAGAAAATCCAAGGCTAACACCCCCTCCAAAAACCAAGTTCTATCATTTTGGGGGAAAAAGTCTATTTCCCATAAATTTGAAGTCTAATACCAAAAAAAAGGGATTGGATATGAACAAGGTTAGAAATCTAAATCTAATACTCATTTAAAATGGGGCTCGTCGATTCGGGGACCAATTTGTCCAAAAATCCAAGGCTAACACCCCCTCCAAAAAAACAAGTTCTATCATTTTGGGGGGGAAAAGTCTATTAACCCATAAATTTGAAGTCTAATACCAACTAAAAGGGATTGCATATGAACAAGGTTAGAAATCTAAGGCTAATACTCATTTAAAATGGGGCTCGTCGAGTCGGGACCAATTTGTCCAGAAAATCCAAGGCTAACACCCCGTCCAAAAAACAAAGTGCAATCATTTTTTGGGGGGAAAAGTCTATTACCCATAAATTTGAAGTCTAATACCAACAAAATGGGATTGGATATGAACAAGGTTAGAAATATAAGGCTAATACTCATTTAAAATGCGGCTCGTCGAGTCGGGACCAATTTGTCCGAAAAATCCAAGGCTAACACCCCCTCCAAAAACCAAGTTCAATCATTTTTGGGGGGAAAAGTCTATTACCCATAAATTTGAAGTCTAATACCAACAAAAAGGTATTGGATATGAACAAGGTTAGAACTCTAAGGCTAATAATCATTTAAAAATAGGGGCTCATGAAGTCGGGACCAATTTGTATGAAAATCCAAGGCTAACACCTCCTCCAAAAACCAAGTTCTATCATTTTGGGGGGAAAAAGTCTATTACCCATAAATTTGAAGTCTAATACCAACTAAAAGGGATTGCATATGAACAAGGTAATAAATCTAAGGCTAATACTCATTTAAAATGGGGCTCGTCGAGTCGGGACCAATTTGTCCAGAAAATCCAAGGCTAACACCCCCCTCCAAAAACCAAGTTCAATCATTTTGGGTGGAAAAGTCTATTACCCATAAATTTGAAGTCTAATACCAACTAAAAGGTATTGGATATGAACAAGGTTAGAAATGTAAGGCTAATACTCATTTAAAATGGGGCTTGTCAAGTCAGGACCAATTTGTCCAAAAATCCAAGGCTAACACCCCCTCCAAAAACCAAGTTCTATCATTTTGGGGGGAAAAGTCTATTACCCATAAATTTGAAGTCTAATACCAACTAAAAGGTATTGGATATGAAAAAGGTTAGAAATCTAAGGCTAATACTCATTTAAAATGGGGCTCGTGAAGTCAGGACCAATTTGTCCCAAAATCCAAGGCTAACACCCCCTCCAAAAACCAAGTTCTACCATTTTGGGGGAAAAAGTCTATTTCCCATAAATTTGAAGTCTAATACCAAAAAAAGGGATTGGATATGAACAAGGTTAGAAATCTAAATCTAATACTCATTTAAAATGGGGCTCGTCGATTCAGGACCAATTTGTCCGAAAATCCAAGGCTAACACCCCCTCCAAAAACCAAGTTCTATCATTTTGGGGGGAAAAGTCTATTACCCATAAATTTGAAGTCTAATACCAACTAAAAGGGATTGCATATGAACAAGGTTAGAAATATAAGGCTAATACTCATTTAAAATGGGGCTCGTCGAGTCAGGACCAATTTGTCCGAAAATCCAAGGCTAACACCCCCTCCAAAAACCAAGTTCAATCATTTTGGGTGGAAAAGTCTATTACCCATAAATTTGAAGTCTAATACCAACTAAAAGGTATTGGATATGAACAAGGTTAGAAATGTAAGGCTAATACTCATTTAAAATGGGGGCTTGTCAAGTCGGGACCAATTTGTCCAAAAAATCCAAGGCTAACACCCCCTCCAAAAACCAAGTTCTATCATTTTTGGGGGGAAAAAGTCTATTACCCATAAATTTGAAGTCTAATACCAACTAAAAGGTATTGGATATGAAAAAGGTTAGAAATCTAAGGCTAATACTCATTTAAAATGGGGCTCGTGAAGTCAGGACCAATTTGTCCCAAAATCCAAGGCTAACACCCCCTCCAAAAACCAAGTTCTACCATTTTGGGGGAAAAAGTCTATTTCCCATAAATTTGAAGTCTAATACCAACAAAAAGGGATTGGATATGAACAAGGTTAGAAATCTAAATCTAATACTCATTTAAAATGGGGCTCGTCGATTCGGGGACCAATTTGTCCAGAAAATCCAAGGCTAACACCCCCTCCAAAAACCAAGTTCTATCATTTTGGGGGGAAAAAGTCTATTACCCATAAATTTGAAGTCTAATACCAACTAAAAGGGATTGCATATGAACAAGGTTAGAAATATAAGGCTAATACTCATTTAAAATGGGGCACGTCGAGTCGGGACCAATTTGTCCAGAAAATCCAAGGCTAACACCCCCTTCAAAAAACCAAGTTCTATCATTTTGGGGGGAAAAGTCTATTACCCATAAATTTGAAGTCTAATACCAACAAAAAGGGATTGCATATGAACAAGGTTAGAAATCTAAGGCTAATACTCATTTAAAATGGGGCTCGTGAAGTCAGGACCAATTTGTCCGAAAAATCCAAGGCTAACACCCCCTCCAAAAACCAAGTTCTATCATTTTGGGGGGAAAAAAGTCTATTACCCAAAAAATTTGAAGTCTAATACCAACTAAAAGGAATTGGATATGAACAAGGTTAGAAATCTAAGGCTAATACTCATTTAAAATGGGGCTCGTGAAGTCGGGACCAATTTGTCCAGAAAATCCAAGGCTAACACCCCCTCCAAAAAACCAAGTTCTATCATTTTGGGGGAAAAAGTCTATTTCCCATAAATTTGAAGTCTAATACCAAACAAAAAGGGATTGGATATGAACAAGGTTAGAAATCTAAATCTAATACTCATTTAAAATGGGGCTCGTCGATTCGGGACCAATTTGTCCAAAAATCCAAGGCTAACACCCCCTCCAAAAAACCAAGTTCTATCATTTTGGGGGGAAAAAGTCTATTAACCCATAAATTTGAAGTCTAATACCAACTAAAAGGGATTGCATATGAACAAGGTTAGAAATCTAAGGCTAATACTCATTTAAAATGGGGCACGTCGAGTCGGGACCAATTTGTCCGAAAATCCCAAGGCTAACACCCCCTTCAAAAACCAAGTTCTATCATTTTGGGGGGAAAAAGTCTATTACCCATAAATTTGAAGTCTAATACCAACAAAAAGGGATTGCATATGAACAAGGTTAGAAATCTAAGGCTAATACTCATTTAAAATGGGGCTCGTCGAAGTCGGGACCAATTTGTCCGAAAATCCAAGGCTAACACCCCCTCCAAAAACCAAGTTCTATCATTTTGGGGGGAAAAATCTATTACCCATAAAAATTTGAAGTCTAATACCAACTAAAAGGGAATTGGATATGAACAAGGTTAGAAATCTAAGGCTAATACTCATTTAAAATGGGGCTCGTGAAGTCATGACCAATTTGTCCGAAAATCCAAGGCTAACACCCCCTCCAAAAAACCAAGTTCTATCATTTTGGGGGGAAAAAGTCTATTTCCCATAAATTTGAAGTCTAATACCAAAAAAAAGGGATTGGATATGAACAAGGTTAGAAATCTAAATCTAATACTCATTTAAAATGGGGCTCGTCGATTCGAGGACCAATTTGTCCAAAAAATCCAAGGCTAACACCCCCTCCAAAAAACCAAGTTCTATCATTTTGGGGGGGAAAAGTCTATTAACCCATAAATTTGAAGTCTAATACCAACTAAAAGGGATTGCATATGAACAAGGTTAGAAATCTAAGGCTAATACTCATTTAAAATGGGGCTCGTCGAGTCGGGGACCAATTTGTCCGAAAATCCAAGGCTAACACCCCGTCCAAAAACAAAGTGCAATCATTTTTGGGGGGAAAAAGTCTATTACCCATAAATTTGAAGTCTAATACCAACAAAATGGGATTGGATATGAACAAGGTTAGAAATATAAGGCTAATACTCATTTAAAATGCGGGCTCGTCGAGTCGGGACCAATTTGTCCAGAAAATCCAAGGCTAACACCCCCTCCAAAAACCAAGTTCAATCATTTTTGGGGGAAAAGTCTATTCCCATAAATTTGAAGTCTAATACCAACAAAAAGGTATTGGATATGAACAAGGTTAGAACTCTAAGGCTAATAATCATTTAAAATAGGGCTCATGAAGTCAGGACCAATTTGTATGAAAATCCAAGGCTAACACCACCTCCAAAAACCAAGTTCTATCATTTTGGGGGGAAAAGTCTATTACCCATAAATTTGAAGTCTAATACCAACTAAAAGGGATTGCATATGAACAAGGTAATAAATCTAAGGCTAATACTCATTTAAAATGGGGCTCGTCGAGTCAGGACCAATTTGTCCGAAAATCCAAGGCTAACACCCCCTCCAAAAACCAAGTTCAATCATTTTGGGTGGAAAAAGTCTATTACCCATAAATTTGAAGTCTAATACCAACTAAAAGGTATTGGATATGAACAAGGTTAGAAATGTAAGGCTAATACTCATTTAAAATGGGGCTTGTCAAGTCGGGACCAATTTGTCCAAAAAATCCAAGGCTAACACCCCCTCCAAAAACCAAGTTCTATCATTTTGGGGGGGAAAAGTCTATTACCCATAAATTTGAAGTCTAATACCAACTAAAAGGTATTGGATATGAAAAAGGTTAGAAATCTAAGGCTAATACTCATTTAAAATGGGGCTCGTGAAGTCGGGACCAATTTGTCCCAAAATCCAAGGCTAACACCCCCTCCAAAAAACCAAGTTCTACCATTTTTGGGGGAAAAAGTCTATTTCCCATAAATTTGAAGTCTAATACCAAAAAAAAGGGATTGGATATGAACAAGGTTAGAAATCTAAATCTAATACTCATTTAAAAATGGGGCTCGTCGATTCGGGACCAATTTGTCCGAAAATCCAAGGCTAACACCCCCTCCAAAAACCAAGTTCTATCATTTTTGGGGGGGAAAAAGTCTATTACCCATAAATTTGAAGTCTAATACCAACTAAAAGGGATTGCATATGAACAAGGTTAGAAATATAAGGCTAATACTCATTTAAAATGGGGCTCGTCGAGTCAGGGACCAATTTGTCAGAAAATCCAAGGCTAACACCCCCTCCAAAAACCAAGTTCAATCATTTTTGGGGTGGAAAAGTCTATTACCCATAAATTTGAAGTCTAATACCAACTAAAAGGTATTGGATATGAACAAGGTTAGAAATGTAAGGCTAATACTCATTTAAAATGGGGCTTGTCAAGTCGAGGACCAATTTGTCCAAAAAATCCAAGGCTAACACCCCCTCCAAAAACCAAGTTCTATCATTTTGGGGGGAAAAGTCTATTACCCATAAATTTGAAGTCTAATACCAACTAAAAGGTATTGGATATGAAAAAGGTTAGAAATCTAAGGCTAATACTCATTTAAAAATGGGGCTCGTGAAGTCGGGACCAATTTGTCCCAAAAATCCAAGGCTAACACCCCCCTCCAAAAACCAAGTTCTACCATTTTGGGGGAAAAAGTCTATTTCCCATAAATTTGAAGTCTAATACCAAAAAAAAGGGATTGGATATGAACAAGGTTAGAAATCTAAATCTAATACTCATTTAAAATGGGGCTCGTCGATTCGAGGACCAATTTGTCCGAAAATCCAAGGCTAACACCCCCTCCAAAAACCAAGTTCTATCATTTTGGGGGGGAAAAAGTCTATTACCCATAAATTTGAAGTCTAATACCAACTAAAAGGGATTGCATATGAACAAGGTTAGAAATATAAGGCTAATACTCATTTAAAATGGGGCACGTCGAGTCGGGACCAATTTGTCAGAAAATCCAAGGCTAACACCCCCTTCAAAAACCAAGTTCTATCATTTTGGGGGGGAAAAAGTCTATTACCCATAAATTTGAAGTCTAATACCAACAAAAAGGGATTGCATATGAACAAGGTTAGAAATCTAAGGCTAATACTCATTTAAAATGGGGCTCGTGAAGTCGGGACCAATTTGTCCAGAAAATCCAAGGCTAACACCCCCTCCAAAAAACCAAGTTCTATCATTTTTGGGGGGAAAAATCTATTACCCATAAAATTTGAAGTCTAATACCAACTAAAAGGGAATTGGATATGAACAAGGTTAGAAATCTAAGGCTAATACTCATTTAAAATGGGGCTCGTGAAGTCGGGACCAATTTGTCCAGAAAATCCAAGGCTAACACCCCCTCCAAAAACCAAGTTCTATCATTTTGGGGGGAAAAAGTCTATTACCCATAAATTTGAAGTCTAATACCAACTAAAAGGTATTGGATATGAAAAAGGTTAGAAATCTAAGGCTAATACTCATTTAAAATGGGGCTCGTGAAGTCGGGACCAATTTGTCCCAAAAATCCAAGGCTAACACCCCCTCCAAAAACCAAGTTCTACCATTTTGGGGGAAAAAAGTCTATTTCCCATAAATTTGAAGTCTAATACCAAAAAAAGGGATTGGATATGAACAAGGTTAGAAATCTAAATCTAATACTCATTTAAAATGGGGCTCGTCGATTCAGGACCAATTTGTCCGAAAATCCAAGGCTAACACCCCCTCCAAAAACCAAGTTCTATCATTTTGGGGGGGAAAAAGTCTATTACCCATAAATTTGAAGTCTAATACCAACTAAAAGGGATTGCATATGAACAAGGTTAGAAATATAAGGCTAATACTCATTTAAAATGGGGCACGTCGAGTCAGGACCAATTTGTCCGAAAATCCAAGGCTAACACCCCCTTCAAAAACCAAGTTCTATCATTTTGGGGGGAAAAAGTCTATTACCCATAAATTTGAAGTCTAATACCAACAAAAAGGGATTGCATATGAACAAGGTTAGAAATCTAAGGCTAATACTCATTTAAAATGGGGCTCGTGAAGTCGGGACCAATTTGTCCAGAAAATCCAAGGCTAACACCCCCTCCAAAAAACCAAGTTCTATCATTTTGGGGGGGAAAAAGTCTATTACCCAAAAATTTGAAGTCTAATACCAACTAAAAGGAATTGGATATGAACAAGGTTAGAAATCTAAGGCTAATACTCATTTAAAATGGGGCTCGTGAAGTCGGGACCAATTTGTCCGAAAATCCAAGGCTAACACCCCCCTCCAAAAACCAAGTTCTATCATTTTGGGGGAAAAAGTCTATTTCCCATAAATTTGAAGTCTAATACCAAAAAAAAGGGATTGGATATGAACAAGGTTAGAAATCTAAATCTAATACTCATTTAAAATGGGGCTCGTCGATTCGAGGACCAATTTGTCAGAAAATCCAAGGCTAACACCCCCTCCAAAAACCAAGTTCTATCATTTTGGGGGGAAAAAGTCTATTACCCATAAATTTGAAGTCTAATACCAACTAAAAGGGATTGCATATGAACAAGGTTAGAAATATAAGGCTAATACTCATTTAAAATGGGGCACGTCGAGTCGGGACCAATTTGTCCGAAAATCCAAGGCTAACACCCCCTTCAAAAAACCAAGTTCTATCATTTTGGGGGGGAAAAGTCTATTACCCATAAATTTGAAGTCTAATACCAACAAAAAGGGATTGCATATGAACAAGGTTAGAAATCTAAGGCTAATACTCATTTAAAATGGGGCTCCTGAAGTCAGGACCAATTTGTCCGAAAATCCAAGGCTAACACCCCCTCCAAAAACCAAGTTCTATCATTTTGGGGGGGAAAAATCTATTACCCAAAAAATTTGAAGTCTAATACCAACTAAAAGGAATTGGATATGAACAAGGTTAGAAATCTAAGGCTAATACTCATTTAAAATGGGGCTCGTGAAGTCATGACCAATTTGTCCGAAAATCCAAGGCTAACACCCCCTCCAAAAACCAAGTTCTATCATTTTGGGGGAAAAAGTCTATTTCCCATAAATTTGAAGTCTAATACCAAAAAAAAGGGATTGGATATGAACAAGGTTAGAAATCTAAATCTAATACTCATTTAAAATGGGGCTCGTCGATTCGGGGACCAATTTGTCCAAAAATCCAAGGCTAACACCCCCTCCAAAAAACAAGTTCTATCATTTTGGGGGGGAAAGTCTATTAACCATAAATTTGAAGTCTAATACCAACTAAAAGGGATTGCATATGAACAAGGTTAGAAATCTAAGGCTAATACTCATTTAAAATGGGGCTCGTCGAGTCGGGGACCAATTTGTCCAGAAAATCCAAGGCTAACACCCCAGTCCAAAAACAAAGTGCAATCATTTTTGGGGGGAAAAAGTCTATTACCCATAAATTTGAAGTCTAATACCAACAAAATGGGATTGGATATGAACAAGGTTAGAAATATAAGGCTAATACTCATTTAAAATGCGGCTCGTCGAGTCGGGACCAATTTGTCCAGAAAATCCAAGGCTAACACCCCCTCCAAAAACCAAGTTCAATCATTTTTGGGGGGAAAAGTCTATTACCCATAAATTTGAAGTCTAATACCAACAAAAAGGTATTGGATATGAACAAGGTTAGAACTCTAAGGCTAATAATCATTTAAAATAGGGCTCATGAAGTCAGGACCAATTTGTATGAAAATCCAAGGCTAACACCTCCTCCAAAAACCAAGTTCTATCATTTTGGGGGGAAAAGTCTATTACCCATAAATTTGAAGTCTAATACCAACTAAAAGGGATTGCATATGAACAAGGTAATAAATCTAAGGCTAATACTCATTTAAAATGGGGCTCGTCGAGTCGGGGACCAATTTGTCCGAAAATCCAAGGCTAACACCCCCTCCAAAAACCAAGTTCAATCATTTTGGGTGGAAAAGTCTATTACCCATAAATTTGAAGTCTAATACCAACTAAAAGGTATTGGATATGAACAAGGTTAGAAATGTAAGGCTAATACTCATTTAAAATGGGGCTTGTCAAGTCAGGACCAATTTGTCCAAAAATCCAAGGCTAACACCCCCTCCAAAAAACCAAGTTCTATCATTTTGGGGGGGAAAAAGTCTATTACCCATAAATTTGAAGTCTAATACCAACTAAAAGGTATTGGATATGAAAAAGGTTAGAAATCTAAGGCTAATACTCATTTAAAATGGGGCTCGTGAAGTCAGGACCAATTTGTCCCAAAATCCAAGGCTAACACCCCCTCCAAAAACCAAGTTCTATCATTTTGGGGGAAAAAGTCTATTTCCCATAAATTTGAAGTCTAATACCAAAAAAAGGGATTGGATATGAACAAGGTTAGAAATCTAAATCTAATACTCATTTAAAATGGGGCTCGTCGATTCAGGACCAATTTGTCCGAAAATCCAAGGCTAACACCCCCTCCAAAAACCAAGTTCTATCATTTTGGGGGGAAAAGTCTATTACCCATAAATTTGAAGTCTAATACCAACTAAAAGGGATTGCATATGAACAAGGTTAGAAATCCAAGGCTAATACTCATTTAAAATGGGGCACGTCGAGTCAGGACCAATTTGTCCGAAAATCCAAGGCTAACACCCCCTCCAAAAACAAAGTTCAATCATTTTTGGGGGAAAAGTCTATTACCCATAAATTTGAAGTCTAATACCAACTAAAAGGTATTGGATATGAACAAGGTTAGAAATCTAAGGATAATACTCATTTAAAATGGGGCTCGTGCAGTCGGGACCAATTTGTCCCAAAAATCAAAGGCTAACACCCCACTCCAAAAACCAAGTTCTATCATTTTGGGGGGGAAAAAGTCTATTACCCATAAATTTGAAGTCTAATACCAACTAAAAGGGATTGCATATGAACAAGGTTAGAAATCTAAGGCTAATACTCATTTAAAATGGGGCACGTCGAGTCAGGACCAATTTGTCCGAAAATCCAAGGCTAACACCCCCTCCAAAAACAAAGTGCAATCATTTTTGGGGGAAAAGTCTATTACCCATAAATTTGAAGTCTAATACCAACAAAATGGGATTGGATATGAACAAGGTTATAAATCTAAGGCTAATACTCATTTAAAATGGGGCTTGTCGAGTCGGGACCAATTTGTCAGAAAATCCAAGGCTAACACCCCCTCCAAAAAACCAAGTTCAATCATTTTTGGGGGGAAAAGTCTATTACCCATAAATTTGAAGTCTAATACCAACTAAAAGGTATTGGATATGAACAAGGTTAGAAATCTAAGGCTAATACTCATTTAAAATGGGGCTCGTGAAGTCGGGACCAATTTGTCCAGAAAATCCAAGGCTAACACCCCCTCCAAAAACAAAGTTCAATCATTTTTGGGGGGGAAAAAGTCTATTACCCATAAATTTGAAGTTTAATACCAACTAAAAGGGATTGGATATGAACAAAGGTTAGAAATCTAAGGCTAATACTCATTTAAAATGGGGCTCGTCGAGTCGGGACCAATTTTGTCACGAAAATCCAAGGCTAACACCCCCTCCAAAAAACCAAGTTCTATCATTTTTGGGGGGGAAAAAGTCTATTACCCATAAATTTGAAGTCTAATACCAACTAAAAGGGATTGGATATGAACAAGGTTAGAAATCTAAGGCTAATACTCATTTAAAATGGGGCTCGTGAAGTCGGGACCAATTTGTCCCAGAAAATCCAAGGCTAACACCCCCTCCAAAAACCAAGTTCTATCATTTTTGGGGGGAAAAGTCTATTACCCATAAATTTGAAGTATAATACCAACTAAAAGGGATTGCATATGAACAAGGTTAGAAATCTAAGGCTAATACTCATTTAAAATGGGGCTCGTCGATTTAGGGACCAATTTGTCCAAAAAATCCAAGGCTAACACCCCCTCCAAAAACCAAAGTTCAATCATTTTTGGGGGGAAAAAGTCAATTACCCTATAAATTTGAAGTCTAATACCAACTAAAAGGGATTGGATATGAACAAGGTTAGAAATCTAAGGCTAATACTCATTTAAAATGGGGCTCGTCGAGTCGGGACCAATTTGTCAGAAAATCCAAGGCTAACACCCCCTCCAAAAACCAAGTTCTATCATTTTTGGGGGGGAAAATGTCTATTACCCAATAAATTTGAAGTCTAATACCAACTAAAAGGGATTGGATATGAACAAGGTTAGAAATCTAAGGCTAATACTCATTTAAAATGGGGCTCGTCGAGTCGGGACCAATTTGTCCGAAAATCCAAGGCTAACACCCCCTCCAAAAAACCAAGTTCTATCATTTTGGGGGGAAAAGTCTATTACCCATAAATTTGAAGTCTAATACCAACTAAAAGGGATTGGATATGAACAAGGTTAGAAATCTAAGGCTAATACTCATTTAAAAATGGGGCTCGTCGAGTCGGGACCAATTTGTCACGAAAATCCAAGGCTAACACCCCCTCCAAAAAACCAAGTTCTATCATTTTGGGGGGGAAAAGTCTATTACCCATAAATTTGAAGTCTAATACCAACTAAAAGGTATTGGATATGAACAAGGTTAGAAATCTAAGGCTAATACTCATTTAAAATGGGGCTCGTGAAGTCGGGACCAATTTGTCAGAAAATCCAAGGCTAACACCCCCTCCAAAAAACCAAGTTCTATCATTTTTGGGGGGAAAAAGTCTATTTACCCATAAATTTGAAGTCTAATACCAACTAAAAGGGATTGGATATGAACAAGGTTAGAAATCTAAGGCTAATACTCATTTAAAATGGGGCTCGTGAAGTCAGGGACCAATTTGTCCAGAAAATCCAAGGCTAACACCCCCTCCAAAAACCAAGTTCTATCATTTTGGGGGGGAAAAAGTCTATTACCCATAAATTTGAAGTCTAATACCAACTAAAAGGGATTGGATATGAACAAGGTTAGAAATCTAAGGCTAATACTCATTTAAAATGGGGCTCGTGAAGTCAGGGACCAATTTGTCCAGAAAATCCAAGGCTAACACCCCCTCCAAAAACCAAGTTCTATCATTTTTGGGGGGAAAAAGTCTATTACCCATAAATTTGAAGTCTAATACCAACTAAAAGGGATTGGATATGAACAAGGTTAGAAATCTAAGGCTAATACTCATTTAAAATGGGGCTCGTCGAGTCAGGGACCAATTTGTCCAGAAAATCCAAGGCTAACACCCCCTCCAAAAAACCAAAGTTCAATCATTTTTGGGGGGAAAAGTCAATTACCCTATAAATTTGAAGTCTAA
This sequence comes from Salix suchowensis, assembly GCA_029030765.1. NCBI lineage: Eukaryota > Viridiplantae > Streptophyta > Magnoliopsida > Malpighiales > Salicaceae > Salix > Salix suchowensis. The sequence continues at coordinate 37,648 of JAPFFH010000489.1, read as the reverse complement.
TACCAACTAAAAGGGATTGGATATGAACAAGGTTAGAAATCTAAGGCTAATACTCATTTAAAATGGGGCTCGTCGAGTCGGGACCAATTTGTCAGAAAATCCAAGGCTAACACCCCCTCCAAAAACCAAGTTCTATCATTTTGGGGGGAAAAGTCTATTACCCATAAATTTGAAGTCTAATACCAACTAAAAGGGATTGGATATGAACAAGGTTAGAAATCTAAGGCTAATACTCATTTAAAATGGGGCTCGTCGAGTCGGGGACCAATTTGTCACGAAAATCCAAGGCTAACACCCCCTCCAAAAACCAAGTTCTATCATTTTTGGGGGGAAAAGTCTATTACCCATAAATTTGAAGTCTAATACCAACTAAAAGGGATTGGATATGAACAAGGTTAGAAATCTAAGGCTAATACTCATTTAAAATGGGGCTCGTCGAAGTCGGGACCAATTTGTCACGAAAATCCAAGGCTAACACCCCCCTCCAAAAACCAAGTTCTATCATTTTGGGGGGGAAAAAGTCTATTACCCATAAATTTGAAGTCTAATACCAACTAAAAGGGTATTGGATATGAACAAGGTTAGAAATCTAAGGCTAATACTCATTTAAAATGGGGCTCGTGAAGTCGGGACCAATTTGTCAGAAAATCCAAGGCTAACACCCCCTCCAAAAACCAAGTTCTATCATTTTTGGGGGAAAAAGTCTATTACCCATAAATTTGAAGTCTAATACCAACTAAAAGGGATTGGATATGAACAAGGTTAGAAATCTAAGGCTAATACTCATTTAAAATGGGGCTCGTCGAGTCGGGACCAATTTGTCCGAAAATCCAAGGCTAACACCCCCTCCAAAAAACCAAGTTCTATCATTTTTGGGGGGAAAAAGTCTATTACCCATAAATTTGAAGTCTAATACCAACTAAAAGGGATTGGATATGAACAAGGTTAGAAATCTAAGGCTAATACTCATTTAAAAATGGGGCTCGTGAAGTCAGGGACCAATTTGTCAGAAAATCCAAGGCTAACACCCCCTCCAAAAAACCAAGTTCTATCATTTTTGGGGGGGAAAAGTCTATTACCCATAAATTTGAAGTCTAATACCAACAAAATGGGATTGGATATGAACAAGGTTAGAAATCTAAGGCTAATACTCATTTAAAATGGGGCTCGTCGAGTCGGGACCAATTTGTCAGAAAATCCAAGGCTAACACCCCCCTCCAAAAAACAAAGTTCAATCATTTTTGGGGGGAAAAGTCTATTACCCATAAATTTGAAGTCTAATACCAACTAAAAATGGGATTGGATATGAACAAGGTTATAAATCTAAGGCTAATACTCATTTAAAAATGGGGCTCGTCGAGTCGGGACCAATTTGTCCAGAAAATCCAAGGCTAACACCCCCTCCAAAAACCAAGTTCAATCATTTTTGGGGGGGGAAAAAGTCTATTACCCATAAATTTGAAGTCTAATACCATCTAAAAAGGTATTGGATATGAACAAGGTTAGAAACTCTAAGGCTAATACTCATTTAAAATAGGGGCTCGTGAAGTCGGGACCAATTTGTATGAAAATCCAAGGCTAACACCTCCTCCAAAAACCAAGTTCTATCATTTTTGGGGGGGAAAAGTCTATTACCCATAAATTTGAAGTCTAATACCAACTAAAAGGGATTGCATATGAACAAGGTAATAAATCTAAGGCTAATACTCATTTAAAATGGGGCTCGTCGAGTCGGGGACCAATTTGTCACGAAAATCCAAGGCTAACACCCCCTCCAAAAAACCAAGTTCTATCATTTTGGGGGGGAAAAGTCTATTACCCATAAATTTGAAGTATAATACCAACTAAAAGGGATTGCATATGAACAAGGTTAGAAATCTAAGGCTAATACTCATTTAAAATGGGGCTCGTCGAGTCGGGACCAATTTGTCCGAAAATCCAAAGCTAACACCCCCCTCCAAAAACCAAGTTCTATCATTTTGGGGGGGAAAAAGTCTATTACCCATAAATTTGAAGTCTAATACCAACTAAAAGGTATTGGATATGAACAAGGTTAGAAATCTAAGGCTAATACTCAATTTAAAATGGGGCTCGTGAAGTCGGGGACCAATTTGTCAGAAAATCCAAGGCTAACACCCCCTCCAAAAAACAAAGTTCAATCATTTTTGGGGGGAAAAGTCTATTACCCATAAATTTGAAGTCTAATACCAACTAAAAGGGATTGGATATGAACAAAGTTAGAAATCTAAGGCTAATACTCATTTAAAATGGGGCTCGTCGAGTCGGGGACCATTTTGTCACGAAAATCCAAGGCTAACACCCCCTCCAAAAACCAAGTTCTATCATTTTTGGGGGGAAAAAGTCTATTACCCATAAATTTGAAGTCTAATACCAACTAAAAGGGATTGGATATGAACAAGGTTAGAAATCTAAGGCTAATACTCATTTAAAATGGGGCTCGTGAAGTCGAGGACCAATTTGTCAGAAAATCCAAGGCTAACACCCCCTCCAAAAAACCAAGTTCTATCATTTTGGGGGGAAAAAGTCTATTACCCATAAATTTGAAGTATAATACCAACTAAAAGGGATTGCATATGAACAAGGTTAGAAATCTAAGGCTAATACTCATTTAAAATGGGGCTCGTCGAGTTAGGGACCAATTTGTCCAGAAAATCCAAGGCTAACACCCCCTCCAAAAACAAAGTTCAATCATTTTTGGGGGGAAAACGTCAATTACCCTATAAATTTGAAGTCTAATACCAACTAAAAGGGATTGGATATGAACAAGGTTAGAAATCTAAGGCTAATACTCATTTAAAATGGGGCTCGTCGAGTCGGGGACCAATTTGTCATGAAAATCCAAGGCTAACACCCCCTCCAAAAAACCAAGTTCTATCATTTTGGGGGGGAAAATGTCTATTACCCATAAATTTGAAGTCTAATACCAACTAAAAGGGATTGGATATGAACAAGGTTAGAAATCTAAGGCTAATACTCATTTAAAATGGGGCTCGTCGAGTCGGGACCAATTTGTCACGAAAATCCAAGGCTAACACCCCCCTCCAAAAACCAAGTTCTATCATTTTGGGGGGGAAAAAGTCTATTACCCATAAATTTGAAGTCTAATACCAACTAAAAGGTATTGGATATGAACAAGGTTAGAAATCTAAGGCTAATACTCAATTTAAAATGGGGCTCGTGAAGTCGGGGACCAATTTGTCAGAAAATCCAAGGCTAACACCCCCTCCAAAAAACCAAGTTCTATCATTTTGGGGGAAAAAGTCTATTTCCCATAAATTTGAAGTCTAATACCAACAAAAAAAAGGGATTGGATATGAACAAGGTTAGAAATCTAAGGCTAATACTCATTTAAAAATGGGGCTCGTCGAGTCGGGACCAATTTGTCCAGAAAATCCAAGGCTAACACCCCCCTCCAAAAACAAAGTTCAATCATTTTTGGGGGGAAAAGTCTATTACCCATAAATTTGAAGTCTAATACCAACTAAAAGGGATTGGATATGAACAAGGTTAGAAATCTAAGGCTAATACTCATTTAAAATGGGGCTCGTCGAGTCGGGACCAATTTGTCAGAAAATCCAAGGCTAACACCCCCCTCCAAAAAACCAAGTTCTATCATTTTGGGGGGGAAAAGTCTATTACCCATAAATTTCAAGTCTAATACCAACTAAAAGGGATTGGATATGAACAAGGTTAGAAATCTAAGGCTAATACTCATTTAAAATGGGGCTCGTGAAGTCATGACCAATTTGTCCAGAAAATCCAAGGCTAACACCCCCCTCCAAAAAACCAAGTTCTATCATTTTGGGGGGAAAAGTCTATTACCCATAAATTTGAAGTCTAATACCAACAAAATGGGATTGGATATGAACAAGGTTAGAAATCTAAGGCTAATACTCATTTAAAATGGGGCTCGTCGAGTTAGGGACCAATTTGTCAGAAAATCCAAGGCTAACACCCCCTCCAAAAACAAAGTGCAATCATTTTTGGGGGGAAAAGTCTATTACCCATAAATTTGAAGTCTAATACCAAACAAAAAGGGATTGGATATGAACAAGGTTAGAAATCTAAAGCTAATACTCATTTAAAATGGGGCTCGTCGATTCGGGACCAATTTATCCGAAAATCCAAGGCTAACACCCCCCTCCAAAAACCAAGTTCTATCATTTTTGGGGGGGAAAAGTCTATTACCCATAAATTTGAAGTCTAATACCAACTAAAAGGGATTGGATATGAACAAGGTTAGAAATCTAAGGCTAATACTCATTTAAAATGGGGCTCGTGAAGTCGGGACCAATTTGTCAGAAAATCCAAGGCTAACACCCCCTCCAAAAAACCAAGTTCTATCATTTTGGGGGGAAAAAGTCTATTACCCATAAATTTGAAGTATAATACCAACTAAAAGGGATTGCATATGAACAAGGTTAGAAATCTAAGGCTAATACTCATTTAAAATGGGGCTCGTCGAGTTAGGGACCAATTTGTCAGAAAATCCAAGGCTAACACCCCCTCCAAAAAACAAAGTTCAATCATTTTTGGGGGAAAACGTCAATTACCCTATAAATTTGAAGTCTAATACCAACTAAAAGGGATTGGATATGAACAAGGTTAGAAATCTAAGGCTAATACTCATTTAAAAATGGGGCTCGTCGAGTCGAGGACCAATTTGTCACGAAAATCCAAGGCTAACACCCCCTCCAAAAACCAAGTTCTATCATTTTGGGGGGGAAAAGTCTATTACCCATAAATTTGAAGTCTAATACCAACTAAAAGGGATTGCATATGAACAAGGTTAGTAAATCTAAGGCTAATACTCATTTAAAATGGGGCTCGTCGAGTCGGGACCAATTTGTCACGAAAATCCAAGGCTAACACCCCCTCCAAAAAACCAAGTTCTATCATTTTGGGGGGAAAAAGTCTATTACCCATAAATTTGAAGTCTAATACCAACTAAAAGGGATTGGATATGAACAAGGTTAGAAATCTAAGGCTAATACTCATTTAAAATGGGGCTCGTGAAGTCGGGACCAATTTGTCCAGAAAATCCAAGGCTAACACCCCCCTCCAAAAAACAAAGTTCAATCATTTTTTGGGGGGAAAAAGTCTATTACCCATAAATTTGAAGTCTAATACCAACTAAAAGGGATTGGATATGAACAAAGTTAGAAATCTAAGGCTAATACTCATTTAAAATGGGGCTCGTCGAGTCGGGACCATTTTGTCACGAAAATCCAAGGCTAACACCCCCTCCAAAAAACCAAGTTCTATCATTTTGGGGGGGAAAAAGTCTATTACCCATAAATTTGAAGTCTAATACCAACTAAAAGGGATTGGATATGAACAAGGTTAGAAATCTAAGGCTAATACTCATTTAAAATGGGGCTCGTGAAGTCGGGACCAATTTGTCCAGAAAATCCAAGGCTAACACCCCCCTCCAAAAAACCAAGTTCTATCATTTTTGGGGGGAAAAGTCTATTACCCATAAATTTGAAGTATAATACCAACTAAAAGGGATTGCATATGAACAAGGTTAGAAATCTAAGGCTAATACTCATTTAAAATGGGGCTCGTCGAGTTAGGGACCAATTTGTCCAGAAAATCCAAGGCTAACACCCCCTCCAAAAAACCAAGTTCAATCATTTTTGGGGGGAAAACGTCAATTACCCTATAAATTTGAAGTCTAATACCAACTAAAAGGGATTGGATATGAACAAGGTTAGAAATCTAAGGCTAATACTCATTTAAAATGGGGCTCGTCGAGTCGGGACCAATTTGTCAGAAAATCCAAGGCTAACACCCCCCTCCAAAAACCAAGTTCTATCATTTTGGGGGGAAAAAGTCTATTACCCATAAATTTGAAGTCTAATACCAACTAAAAGGGATTGGATATGAACAAGGTTAGAAATCTAAGGCTAATACTCATTTAAAATGGGGCTCGTCGAGTCGGGACCAATTTGTCCGAAAATCCAAGGCTAACACCCCCTCCAAAAAACCAAGTTCTATCATTTTTGGGGGGGAAAAAGTCTATTACCCATAAATTTGAAGTCTAATACCAACTAAAAGGTATTGGATATGAACAAGGTTAGAAATCTAAGGCTAATACTCATTTAAAATGGGGCTCGTGAAGTCGGGACCAATTTGTCCCAGAAAATCCAAGGCTAACACCCCCTCCAAAAAACCAAGTTCTATCATTTTTGGGGGAAAAAGTCTATTACCCATAAATTTGAAGTCTAATACCAAACTAAAAAGGGATTGGATATGAACAAGGTTAGAAATCTAAGGCTAATACTCATTTAAAATGGGGCTCGTCAAGTCGGGACCAATTTGTCAGAAAATCCAAGGCTAACACCCCCTCCAAAAAACCAAGTTCAATCATTTTTGGGGGGAAAAGTCTATTACCCATAAATTTGAAGTCTAATACCAACTAAAAGGGATTGGATATGAACAAGGTTAGAAATCTAAGGCTAATACTCATTTAAAATGGGGCTCGTCGAGTCGGGACCAATTTGTCCAGAAAATCCAAGGCTAACACCCCCTCCAAAAACCAAGTTCTATCATTTTTGGGGGGGAAAAGTCTATTACCCATAAATTTGAAGTCTAATACCAACTAAAAGGGATTGGATATGAACAAGGTTAGAAATCTAAGGCTAATACTCATTTAAAATGGGGCTCGTGAAGTCATGACCAATTTGTCAGAAAATCCAAGGCTAACACCCCCCTCCAAAAACCAAGTTCTATCATTTTTGGGGGGGAAAAGTCTATTACCCATAAATTTGAAGTCTAATACCAACAAAATGGGATTGGATATGAACAAGGTTAGAAATCTAAGGCTAATACTCATTTAAAATGGGGCTCGTCGAGTTAGGGACCAATTTGTCAGAAAATCCAAGGCTAACACCCCCTCCAAAAACCAAAGTTCAATCATTTTTGGGGGGGAAAAGTCTATTACCCATAAATTTGAAGTCTAATACCAACTAAAAAGGGATTGGATATGAACAAGGTTAGAAATCTAAAGGCTAATACTCATTTAAAATGGGGCTCGTCGAGTCGGGACCAATTTGTCAGAAAATCCAAGGCTAACACCCCCCTCCAAAAACCAAGTTCTATCATTTTTGGGGGGAAAAGTCTATTACCCATAAATTTGAAGTCTAATACCAACTAAAAGGTATTGGATATGAACAAGGTTAGAAATCTAAGGCTAATACTCATTTAAAATGGGGCTCGTCGAGTCGGGACCAATTTTGTCCCGAAAATCCAAGGCTAACACCCCCTCCAAAAACCAAGTTCTATCATTTTGGGGGGGAAAAGTCTATTACCCATAAATTTGAAGTCTAATACCAACTAAAAGGGATTGGATATGAACAAGGTTAGAAATCTAAGGCTAATACTCATTTAAAATGGGGCTCGTGAAGTCGGGACCAATTTGTCACGAAAATCCAAGGCTAACACCCCCTCCAAAAAACCAAGTTCTATCATTTTGGGGGGAAAAAGTCTATTACCCATAAATTTGAAGTCTAATACCAACTAAAAGGGATTGGATATGAACAAGGTTAGAAATCTAAGGCTAATACTCATTTAAAATGGGGCTCGTCGAGTTAGGACCAATTTGTCAGAAAATCCAAGGCTAACACCCCCTCCAAAAACCAAAGTTCAATCATTTTTGGGGGGAAAACGTCAATTACCCTATAAATTTGAAGTCTAATACCAACTAAAAGGGATTGGATATGAACAAGGTTAGAAATCTAAGGCTAATACTCATTTAAAATGGGGCTCGTCGAGTCGGGACCAATTTGTCACGAAAATCCAAGGCTAACACCCCCTCCAAAAACCAAGTTCTATCATTTTTGGGGGGGAAAATGTCTATTACCCATAAATTTGAAGTCTAATACCAACTAAAAGGGATTGGATATGAACAAGGTTAGAAATATAAGGCTAATACTCATTTAAAATGGGGCTCGTCGAGTCGGGACCAATTTGTCACGAAAATCCAAGGCTAACACCCCCTCCAAAAAACCAAGTTCTATCATTTTGGGGGGAAAAAGTCTATTACCCATAAATTTGAAGTCTAATACCAACTAAAAGGGTATTGGATATGAACAAGGTTAGAAATCTAAGGCTAATACTCAATTTAAAATGGGGCTCGTGAAGTCGGGACCAATTTGTCCCAGAAAATCCAAGGCTAACACCCCCTCCAAAAACCAAGTTCTATCATTTTGGGGGAAAAAGTCTATTTACCCATAAATTTGAAGTCTAATACCAACTAAAAGGGATTGGATATGAACAAGGTTAGAAATCTAAGGCTAATACTCATTTAAAATGGGGCTCGTCGAGTCGGGACCAATTTGTCAGAAAATCCAAGGCTAACACCCCCTCCAAAAACAAAGTTCAATCATTTTTGGGGGGAAAAGTCTATTACCCATAAATTTGAAGTCTAATACCAACTAAAAGGGATTGGATATGAACAAGGTTAGAAATCTAAGGCTAATACTCATTTAAAATGGGGCTCGTCGAGTCGGGACCAATTTTGTCAGAAAATCCAAGGCTAACACCCCCTCCAAAAAACCAAGTTCTATCATTTTGGGGGGAAAAGTCTATTACCCATAAATTTGAAGTCTAATACCAACTAAAAGGGATTGGATATGAACAAGGTTAGAAATCTAAGGCTAATACTCATTTAAAATGGGGCTCGTGAAGTCATGACCAATTTGTCCAGAAAATCCAAGGCTAACACCCCCCTCCAAAAACCAAGTTCTATCATTTTGGGGGGAAAAAGTCTATTACCCATAAATTTGAAGTCTAATACCAACTAAAAAATGGGATTGGATATGAACAAGGTTAGAAATCTAAGGCTAATACTCATTTAAAATGGGGCTCGTCGAGTTAGGGACCAATTTGTCAGAAAATCCAAGGCTAACACCCCCTCCAAAAACAAAGTTCAATCATTTTTGGGGGGAAAAGTCTATTACCCATAAATTTGAAGTCTAATACCAACTAAAAAATGGGATTGGATATGAACAAGGTTAGAAATCTAAGGCTAATACTCATTTAAAATGGGGCTCGTCGAGTCGGGACCAATTTGTCAGAAAATCCAAGGCTAACACCCCCTCCAAAAACCAAAGTTCTATCATTTTTGGGGGGAAAAAGTCTATTACCCATAAATTTGAAGTCTAATACCAAACAAAAAAAAGGGATTGGATATGAACAAGGTTAGAAATCTAAATCTAATACTCATTTAAAAATGGGGCTCGTCGATTCGGGACCAATTTGTCCGAAAATCCAAGGCTAACACCCCCTCCAAAAACCAAGTTCTATCATTTTGGGGGAAAAGTCTATTACCCATAAATTTGAAGTCTAATACCAACTAAAAGGTATTGGATATGAACAAGGTTAGAAATCTAAGGCTAATACTCATTTAAAATGGGGCTCGTGAAGTCGGGACCAATTTGTCCAGAAAATCCAAGGCTAACACCCCCTCCAAAAACCAAGTTCTATCATTTTTGGGGGGGAAAAGTCTATTACCCATAAATTTGAAGTATAATACCAACTAATACGGATTGCATATGAACAAGGTTAGAAATCTAAGGCTAATACTCATTTAAAATGGGGCTCGTCGAGTCGGGACCAATTTTGTCACGAAAATCCAAGGCTAACACCCCCTCCAAAAACCAAGTTCTATCATTTTGGGGGGGAAAAAGTCTATTACCCATAAATTTGAAGTCTAATACCAACTAAAAGGGATTGGATATGAACAAGGTTAGAAATCTAAGGCTAATACTCATTTAAAATGGGGCTCGTGAAGTCGGGACCAATTTGTCACGAAAATCCAAGGCTAACACCCCCCTCCAAAAACCAAGTTCTATCATTTTGGGGGGGAAAAAGTCTATTACCCATAAATTTGAAGTCTAATACCAACTAATACGGATTGCATATGAACAAGGTTAGAAATCTAAGGCTAATACTCATTTAAAATGGGGCTCGTCGAGTCGGGGACCAATTTGTCCAGAAAATCCAAGGCTAACACCCCCTCCAAAAAACAAAGTTCAATCATTTTTGGGGGGAAAAGTCTATTACCCATAAATTTGAAGTCTAATACCAACTAAAAGGGATTGGATATGAACAAGGTTAGAAATCTAAGGCTAATACTCATTTAAAATGGGGCTCGTCGAGTCGGGACCAATTTGTCAGAAAATCCAAGGCTAACACCCCCCTCCAAAAAACCAAGTTCTATCATTTTTGGGGGGGAAAAGTCTATTACCCATAAATTTGAAGTCTAATACCAACTAAAAGGGATTGGATATGAACAAGGTTAGAAATCTAAGGCTAATACTCATTTAAAATGGGGCTCGTCGAGTCGGGACCAATTTGTCACGAAAATCCAAGGCTAACACCCCCCTCCAAAAAACCAAGTTCTATCATTTTGGGGGGAAAAAGTCTATTACCCATAAATTTGAAGTCTAATACCAACTAAAAGGTATTGGATATGAACAAGGTTAGAAATCTAAGGCTAATACTCATTTAAAATGGGGCTCGTGAAGTCGGGACCAATTTGTCCAGAAAATCCAAGGCTAACACCCCCTCCAAAAACCAAGTTCTATCATTTTTGGGGGAAAAAGTCTATTTACCCATAAATTTGAAGTCTAATACCAACTAAAAGGGTATTGGATATGAACAAGGTTAGAAATCTAAGGCTAATACTCATTTAAAATGGGGCTCGTCGAGTCGGGACCAATTTGTCAGAAAATCCAAGGCTAACACCCCCTCCAAAAACCAAAGTTCAATCATTTTTGGGGGGAAAAAGTCTATTACCCATAAATTTGAAGTCTAATACCAACTAAAAGGGATTGGATATGAACAAGGTTAGAAATCTAAGGCTAATACTCATTTAAAATGGGGCTCGTGAAGTCGGGACCAATTTGTCACGAAAATCCAAGGCTAACACCCCCCTCCAAAAACCAAGTTCTATCATTTTGGGGGGGAAAAAGTCTATTACCCATAAATTTGAAGTCTAATACCAACTAAAAGGGATTGCATATGAACAAGGTTAGAAATCTAAGGCTAATACTCATTTAAAATGGGGCTCGTCGAGTCGGGGACCAATTTGTCACGAAAATCCAAGGCTAACACCCCCTCCAAAAAACCAAGTTCTATCATTTTGGGGGGAAAAGTCTATTACCCATAAATTTGAAGTCTAATACCAACTAAAAGGGATTGGATATGAACAAGGTTAGAAATGTAAGGCTAATACTCATTTAAAATGGGGCTCGTCGAGTCGAGGACCAATTTATCACGAAAATCCAAGGCTAACACCCCCCTCCAAAAACCAAGTTCTATCATTTTTGGGGGGAAAAGTCTATTACCCATAAATTTGAAGTCTAATACCAACTAAAAGGTATTGGATATGAACAAGGTTAGAAATCTAAGGCTAATACTCATTTAAAATGGGGCTCGTGAAGTCGGGACCAATTTGTCCAGAAAATCCAAGGCTAACACCCCCTCCAAAAAACCAAGTTCTATCATTTTGGGGAGAAAAAGTCTATTTACCCATAAATTTGAAGTCTAATACCAACTAAAAAGGGATTGGATATGAACAAGGTTAGAAATCTAAGGCTAATACTCATTTAAAATGGGGCTCGTCGAGTCGGGACCAATTTGTCCAGAAAATCCAAGGCTAACACCCCCTCCAAAAACCAAAGTTCAATCATTTTTGGGGGGAAAAAGTCTATTACCCATAAATTTGAAGTCTAATACCAACTAAAAGGGATTGGATATGAACAAGGTTAGAAATCTAAGGCTAATACTCATTTAAAATGGGGCTCGTCGAGTCAGGACCAATTTGTCAGAAAATCCAAGGCTAACACCCCCTCCAAAAACCAAGTTCTATCATTTTGGGGGGAAAAGTCTATTACCCATAAATTTGAAGTCTAATACCAACTAAAAGGGATTGGATATGAACAAGGTTAGAAATCTAAGGCTAATACTCATTTAAAATGGGGCTCGTGAAGTCAGGGACCAATTTGTCAGAAAATCCAAGGCTAACACCCCCTCCAAAAACCAAGTTCTATCATTTTTGGGGGGGAAAAAGTCTATTACCCATAAATTTGAAGTCTAATACCAACTAAAAATGGGATTGGATATGAACAAGGTTAGAAATCTAAGGCTAATACTCATTTAAAATGGGGCACGTCGAGTCGGGACCAATTTGTCAGAAAATCCAAGGCTAACACCCCCTCCAAAAACAAAGTGCAATCATTTTTGGGGGGAAAAGTCTATTACCCATAAATTTGAAGTCTAATACCAACTAAAAATGGGATTGGATATGAACAAGGTTATAAATCTAAGGCTAATACTCATTTAAAAATGGGGCTCGTCGAGTCGGGACCAATTTGTCAGAAAATCCAAGGCTAACACCCCCTCCAAAAACCAAGTTCAATCATTTTTGGGGGGGAAAAGTCTATTACCCATAAATTTGAAGTCTAATACCAACTAAAAAGGGTATTGGATATGAACAAGGTTAGAAATCTAAGGCTAATACTCATTTAAAATGGGGCTCGTGAAGTCGGGACCAATTTGTCATGAAAATCCAAGGCTAACACCCTCCTCCAAAAACCAAGTTCTATCATTTTGGGGGGGAAAAAGTCTATTACCCATAAATTTGAAGTCTAATACCAACTAAAAGGGATTGCATATGAACAAGGTTAAATAAATCTAAGGCTAATACTCATTTAAAATGGGGCTCGTCGAGTCGGGGACCAATTTGTCCGAAAATCCAAGGCTAACACCCCCTCCAAAAACCAAGTTCTATCATTTTTGGGGGGAAAAAGTCTATTACCCATAAATTTGAAGTCTAATACCAACTAAAAGGGATTGGATATGAACAAGGTTAGAAATCTAAGGCTAATACTCATTTAAAATGGGGCTCGTCGAGTCGGGACCAATTTGTCACGAAAATCCAAGGCTAACACCCCCTCCAAAAAACCAAGTTCTATCATTTTGGGGGGAAAAAGTCTATTACCCATAAATTTGAAGTCTAATACCAACTAAAAGGGATTGGATATGAACAAGGTTAGAAATCTAAGGCTAATACTCATTTAAAATGGGGCTCGTCGAGTCGGGGACCAATTTGTCAGAAAATCCAAGGCTAACACCCCCCTCCAAAAACCAAGTTCTATCATTTTTGGGGGGGAAAAGTCTATTACCCATAAATTTGAAGTCTAATACCAACTAAAAGGGTATTGGATATGAACAAGGTTAGAAATCTAAGGCTAATACTCATTTAAAATGGGGCTCGTGAAGTCGGGACCAATTTGTCCCAGAAAATCCAAGGCTAACACCCCCTCCAAAAACCAAGTTCAATCATTTTTGGGGGGAAAAGTCTATTACCCATAAATTTGAAGTCTAATACCAACTAAAAGGGATTGGATATGAACAAAGGTTAGAAATCTAAGGCTAATACTCATTTAAAAATGGGGCTCGTCGAGTCGAGGACCAATTTTGTCACGAAAATCCAAGGCTAACACCCCCTCCAAAAACCAAGTTCTATCATTTTTGGGGGGGAAAAAGTCTATTACCCATAAATTTGAAGTCTAATACCAACTAAAAGGGATTGGATATGAACAAGGTTAGAAATCTAAGGCTAATACTCATTTAAAATGGGGCTCGTGAAGTCGGGACCAATTTGTCAGAAAATCCAAGGCTAACACCCCCTCCAAAAAACCAAGTTCTATCATTTTGGGGGGGAAAAAGTCTATTACCCATAAATTTGAAGTATAATACCAACTAAAAGGGATTGCATATGAACAAGGTTAGAAATCTAAGGCTAATACTCATTTAAAATGGGGCTCGTCGAGTTAGGGACCAATTTGTCCAGAAAATCCAAGGCTAACACCCCCTCCAAAAACAAAGTTCAATCATTTTTGGGGGGGAAAACGTCAATTACCCTATAAATTTGAAGTCTAATACCAACTAAAAGGGATTGGATATGAACAAGGTTAGAAATCTAAGGCTAATACTCATTTAAAATGGGGCTCGTCAAGTCGGGGACCAATTTGTCCGAAAATCCAAGGCTAACACCCCCTCCAAAAACCAAGTTCTATCATTTTGGGGGGAAAATGTCTATTACCCATAAATTTGAAGTCTAATACCAACTAAAAGGGATTGGATATGAACAAGGTTAGAAATCTAAGGCTAATACTCATTTAAAATGGGGCTCGTCGAGTCGGGACCAATTTGTCACGAAAATCCAAGGCTAACACCCCCTCCAAAAACCAAGTTCTATCATTTTGGGGGGAAAAAGTCTATTACCCATAAATTTGAAGTCTAATACCAACTAAAAGGGTATTGGATATGAACAAGGTTAGAAATCTAAGGCTAATACTCAATTTAAAATGGGGCTCGTGAAGTCGGGACCAATTTGTCAGAAAATCCAAGGCTAACACCCCCTCCAAAAAACCAAGTTCTATTATTTTTGGGGGAAAAAGTCTATTTCCTATAAATTTGAAGTCTAATACCAAACAAAAAAAAAGGGTATTGGATATGAACAAGGTTAGAAATCTAAATCTAATACTCATTTAAAATGGGGCTCGTTGATTCGAGGACCAATTTGTCCAGAAAATCCAAGGCTAACACCCCCTCCAAAAACCAAGTTCTATCATTTTGGGGGGGAAAAAGTCTATTACCCATAAATTTGAAGTCTAATACCAACTAAAAGGGTATTGGATATGAACAAGGTTAGAAATCTAAGGCTAATACTCAATTTAAAATGGGGCTCGTGAAGTCGGGACCAATTTGTCAGAAAATCCAAGGCTAACACCCCCTCCAAAAAACCAAGTTCTATCATTTTTGGGGGAAAAAGTCTATTTCCCATAAATTTGAAGTCTAATACCAAACTAAAAGGGATTGGATATGAACAAGGTTAGAAATCTAAAGTCTAATACTCATTTAAAATGGGGCTCGTCGAGTCGAGGACCAATTTGTCAGAAAATCCAAGGCTAACACCCCCTCCAAAAAACCAAGTTCTATCATTTTGGGGGGAAAAAGTCTATTACCCATAAATTTGAAGTCTAATACCAACTAAAAGGTATTGGATATGAACAAGGTTAGAAATCTAAGGCTAATACTCAATTTAAAATGGGGCTCGTGAAGTCGGGACCAATTTGTCCAGAAAATCCAAGGCTAACACCCCCTCCAAAAACCAAGTTCTATTATTTTGGGGGGAAAAAGTCTATTTCCTATAAATTTGAAGTCTAATACCAAACAAAAAAAAGGTATTGGATATGAACAAGGTTAGAAATCTAAATCTAATACTCATTTAA
The DNA here is from genome assembly GCA_029030765.1 of Salix suchowensis. NCBI lineage: Eukaryota > Viridiplantae > Streptophyta > Magnoliopsida > Malpighiales > Salicaceae > Salix > Salix suchowensis. The sequence continues at coordinate 22,319 of JAPFFH010000489.1, read as the reverse complement.
AATGGGGCTCGTTGATTCGAGGACCAATTTGTCCAAAAATCCAAGGCTAACACCCCCTCCAAAAACCAAGTTCTATCATTTTGGGGGGAAAAAGTCTATTACCCATAAATTTGAAGTCTAATACCAACTAAAAGGTATTGGATATGAACAAGGTTAGAAATCTAAGGCTAATACTCAATTTAAAATGGGGCTCGTGAAGTCGGGACCAATTTGTCAGAAAATCTAAGGCTAACACCCCCTCCAAAAACAAAGTTCTATCATTTTGGGGGGGAAAAAGTCTATTTCCCATAAATTTGAAGTCTAATACCAAACAAAAAGGGATTGGATATGAACAAGGTTAGAAATCTAAATCTAATACTCATTTAAAATGGGGCTCGTCGATTCGGGACCAATTTGTCCGAAAATCCAAGGCTAACACCCCCTCCAAAAACCAAGTTCTATCATTTTTGGGGGGAAAAAGTCTATTACCCATAAATTTGAAGTCTAATACCAACTAAAAGGGTATTGGATATGAACAAGGTTAGAAATTTAAGGCTAATACTCATTTAAAAATGGGGCTCGTGAAGTCGGGGACCAATTTGTCAGAAAATCCAAGGCTAACACCCCCTCCAAAAAACCAAGTTCTATCATTTTTGGGGGGAAAAAGTCTATTACCCATAAATTTGAAGTATAATACCAACTAATACGGGATTGCATATGAACAAGGTTAGAAATCTAAGGCTAATACTCATTTAAAATGGGGCTCGTCGAGTCGGGACCATTTTGTCACGAAAATCCAAGGCTAACACCCCCTCCAAAAAACCAAGTTCTATCATTTTGGGGGGGAAAAAGTCTATTACCCATAAATTTGAAGTCTAATACCAACTAAAAGGGATTGGATATGAACAAGGTTAGAAATCTAAGGCTAATACTCATTTAAAATGGGGCTCGTGAAGTCGGGACCAATTTGTCAGAAAATCCAAGGCTAACACCCCCTCCAAAAAACCAAGTTCTATCATTTTGGGGGGAAAAAGTCTATTACCCATAAATTTGAAGTCTAATACCAACTAAAAGGGATTGCATATGAACAAGGTTAGAAATCTAAGGCTAATACTCATTTAAAAATGGGGCTCGTCGAAGTCAGGACCAATTTGTCAGAAAATCCAAGGCTAACACCCCCCTCCAAAAACCAAGTTCAATCATTTTTGGGGGGAAAAGTCTATTACCCATAAATTTGAAGTCTAATACCAACTAAAAGGGATTGGATATGAACAAGGTTAGAAATCTAAGGCTAATACTCATTTAAAATGGGGCTCGTCGAGTCGGGACCAATTTGTCACGAAAATCCAAGGCTAACACCCCCTCCAAAAAACCAAGTTCTATCATTTTTGGGGGGAAAAAGTCTATTACCCATAAATTTGAAGTCTAATACCAACTAAAAGGGATTGGATATGAACAAGGTTAGAAATCTAAGGCTAATACTCATTTAAAATGGGGCTCGTCGAGTCGGGACCAATTTGTCACGAAAATCCAAGGCTAACACCCCCTCCAAAAACCAAGTTCTATCATTTTGGGGGGAAAAGTCTATTACCCATAAATTTGAAGTCTAATACCAACTAAAAGGGTATTGGATATGAACAAGGTTAGAAATCTAAGGCTAATACTCATTTAAAATGGGGCTCGTGAAGTCGGGACCAATTTGTCAGAAAATCCAAGGCTAACACCCCCCTCCAAAAACCAAGTTCTATCATTTTGGGGGAAAAAGTCTATTTACCCATAAATTTGAAGTCTAATACCAACTAAAAAGGGTATTGGATATGAACAAGGTTAGAAATCTAAAGCTAATACTCATTTAAAATGGGGCTCGTTGAGTCGGGACCAATTTGTCCGAAAAATCCAAGGCTAACACCCCCTCCAAAAAACCAAGTTCTATCATTTTGGGGGGGAAAAAGTCTATTACCCATAAATTTGAAGTCTAATACCAACTAAAAGGGTATTGGATATGAACAAGGTTAGAAATCTAAGGCTAATACTCAATTTAAAATGGGGCTCGTGAAGTCGGGACCAATTTGTCAGAAAAATCCAAGGCTAACACCCCCTCCAAAAAACCAAGTTCTATCATTTTTGGGGGAAAAAGTCTATTTCCCATAAATTTGAAGTCTAATACCAACAAAAAAAAGGGATTGGATATGAACAAGGTTAGAAATCTAAATCTAATACTCATTTAAAATGGGGCTCGTCGATTCGGGACCAATTTGTCAGAAAATCCAAGGCTAACACCCCCTCCAAAAACCAAGTTCTATCATTTTGGGGGGGAAAAAGTCTATTACCCATAAATTTGAAGTCTAATACCAACTAAAAGGGTATTGGATATGAACAAGGTTAGAAATCTAAGGCTAATACTCATTTAAAATGGGGCTCGTGAAGTCGAGGGACCAATTTGTCAGAAAATCCAAGGCTAACACCCCCTCCAAAAACCAAGTTCTATCATTTTGGGGGGAAAAAGTCTATTACCCATAAATTTGAAGTCTAATACCAACTAAAAGGGATTGGATATGAACAAGGTTAGAAATCTAAGGCTAATACTCATTTAAAATGGGGCTCGTCGAGTCGGGACCAATTTTGTCCCGAAAATCCAAAGGCTAACACCCCCTCCAAAAACCAAGTTCTATCATTTTGGGGGGAAAAGTCTATTACCCATAAATTTGAAGTCTAATACCAACTAAAAGGGATTGGATATGAACAAGGTTAGAAATCTAAGGCTAATACTCATTTAAAATGGGGCTCGTGAAGTCGGGACCAATTTGTCAGAAAATCCAAGGCTAACACCCCCTCCAAAAACCAAGTTCTATCATTTTGGGGGGGAAAAGTCTATTACCCATAAATTTGAAGTCTAATACCAACTAAAAGGGATTGGATATGAACAAGGTTAGAAATCTAAGGCTAATACTCATTTAAAAATGGGGCTCGTCGAGTCAGGGACCAATTTGTCCGAAAATCCAAGGCTAACACCCCCTCCAAAAAACACAAGTTCAATCATTTTTGGGGGGAAAAGTCTATTACCCATAAATTTGAAGTCTAATACCAACTAAAAGGGATTGGATATGAACAAGGTTAGAAATCTAAGGCTAATACTCATTTAAAATGGGGGCTCGTCGAGTCGGGGACCAATTTGTCACGAAAATCCAAGGCTAACACCCCCTCCAAAAAACCAAGTTCTATCATTTTGGGGGGGAAAAGTCTATTACCCATAAATTTGAAGTCTAATACCAACTAAAAGGGATTGGATATGAACAAGGTTAGAAATCTAAGGCTAATACTCATTTAAAATGGGGCTCGTCGAGTCGGGACCAATTTGTCCAGAAAATCCAAGGCTAACACCCCCCTCCAAAAACCAAGTTCTATCATTTTGGGGGGGAAAAAGTCTATTACCCATAAATTTGAAGTCTAATACCAACTAAAAGGGTATTGGATATGAACAAGGTTAGAAATCTAAGGCTAATACTCATTTAAAATGGGGCTCGTGAAGTCGGGGACCAATTTGTCCAGAAAATCCAAGGCTAACACCCCCTCCAAAAACCAAGTTCTATCATTTTGGGGGAAAAAAGTCTATTACCCATAAATTTGAAGTCTAATACCAACTAAAAGGGTATTGGATATGAACAAGGTTAGAAATCTAAGGCTAATACTCATTTAAAATGGGGCTCGTCGAGTCGGGACCAATTTGTCCAGAAAATCCAAGGCTAACACCCCCTCCAAAAAACCAAGTTCTATCATTTTGGGGGGGAAAAAGTCTATTACCCATAAATTTGAAGTCTAATACCAACTAAAAGGGTATTGGATATGAACAAGGTTAGAAATCTAAGGCTAATACTCATTTAAAATGGGGCTCGTGAAGTCGAGGACCAATTTGTCAGAAAATCCAAGGCTAACACCCCCCTCCAAAAACCAAGTTCTATCATTTTTGGGGGAAAAAGTCTATTACCCATAAATTTGAAGTCTAATACCAACTAAAAAGGGATTGGATATGAACAAGGTTAGAAATCTAAAGGCTAATACTCATTTAAAATGGGGCTCGTCGAGTCGAGGACCAATTTGTCACGAAAATCCAAGGCTAACACCCCCTCCAAAAACCAAGTTCTATCATTTTGGGGGGAAAAAGTCTATTACCCATAAATTTGAAGTCTAATACCAACTAAAAGGGTATTGGATATGAACAAGGTTAGAAATCTAAGGCTAATACTCATTTAAAATGGGGCTCGTGAAGTCGGGACCAATTTGTCCAGAAAATCCAAGGCTAACACCCCCTCCAAAAACCAAGTTCTATCATTTTGGGGGGAAAAGTCTATTACCCATAAATTTGAAGTCTAATACCAACTAAAAGGGATTGGATATGAACAAGGTTAGAAATCTAAGGCTAATACTCATTTAAAATGGGGCTCGTCGAGTCGGGACCAATTTGTCCAGAAAATCCAAGGCTAACACCCCCTCCAAAAAACCAAGTTCTATCATTTTGGGGGGAAAAAGTCTATTACCCATAAATTTGAAGTCTAATACCAACTAAAAGGTATTGGATATGAACAAGGTTAGAAATCTAAGGCTAATACTCATTTAAAATGGGGCTCGTCGAAGTCGGGACCAATTTGTCAGAAAATCCAAGGCTAACACCCCCCTCCAAAAACCAAGTTCTATCATTTTGGGGGGGAAAAAGTCTATTACCCATAAATTTGAAGTCTAATACCAACTAAAAGGGATTGGATATGAACAAGGTTAGAAATCTAAGGCTAATACTCATTTAAAATGGGGCTCGTGAAGTCAGGGACCAATTTGTCCGAAAATCCAAGGCTAACACCCCCTCCAAAAAACCAAGTTCTATCATTTTGGGGGGGAAAAAGTCTATTACCCATAAATTTGAAGTCTAATACCAACTAAAAGGGATTGGATATGAACAAGGTTAGAAATCTAAGGCTAATACTCATTTAAAATGGGGCTCGTCGAGTCGGGACCAATTTGTCAGAAAATCCAAGGCTAACACCCCCTCCAAAAAACCAAGTTCTATCATTTTGGGGGGAAAAGTCTATTACCCATAAATTTGAAGTCTAATACCAACTAAAAGGGTATTGGATATGAACAAGGTTATAAATCTAAGGCTAATACTCATTTAAAATGGGGCTCGTCGAGTCGGGACCAATTTGTCAGAAAATCCAAGGCTAACACCCCCCTCCAAAAACCAAGTTCTATCATTTTGGGGGGAAAAAGTCTATTACCCATAAATTTGAAGTCTAATACCAACTAAAAGGGTATTGGATATGAACAAGGTTAGAAATCTAAGGCTAATACTCATTTAAAATGGGGCTCGTGAAGTCGGGACCAATTTGTCAGAAAATCCAAGGCTAACACCCCCTCCAAAAAACCAAGTTCTATCATTTTTGGGGGGAAAAAGTCTATTACCCATAAATTTGAAGTCTAATACCAACTAAAAGGGATTGGATATGAACAAGGTTAGAAATCTAAGGCTAATACTCATTTAAAATGGGGCTCGTCGAGTCGAGGACCAATTTGTCAGAAAATCCAAGGCTAACACCCCCTCCAAAAACCAAGTTCTATCATTTTTGGGGGGGAAAAAGTCTATTACCCATAAATTTGAAGTCTAATACCAACTAAAAGGGATTGGATATGAACAAGGTTAGAAATCTAAGGCTAATACTCATTTAAAATGGGGCTCGTGAAGTCGGGACCAATTTGTCCAGAAAATCCAAGGCTAACACCCCCTCCAAAAACCAAGTTCTATCATTTTTGGGGGGGAAAAGTCTATTACCCATAAATTTGAAGTCTAATACCAACTAATAGGGATTGGATATGAACAAGGTTAGAAATCTAAGGCTAATACTCATTTAAAATGGGGCTCGTCGAGTCGGGACCAATTTGTCAGAAAATCCAAGGCTAACACCCCCTCCAAAAAACCAAGTTCAATCATTTTTGGGGGAAAAGTCTATTACCCATAAATTTGAAGTCTAATACCAACTAAAAGGGATTGGATATGAACAAGGTTAGAAATCTAAGGCTAATACTCATTTAAAAATGGGGCTCGTCGAGTCGGGACCAATTTGTCAGAAAATCCAAGGCTAACACCCCCTCCAAAAACCAAGTTCTATCATTTTTGGGGGGAAAAAGTCTATTACCCATAAATTTGAAGTCTAATACCAACTAAAAGGGATTGGATATGAACAAGGTTAGAAATCTAAGGCTAATACTCATTTAAAATGGGGCTCGTGAAGTCAGGGACCAATTTGTCAGAAAATCCAAGGCTAACACCCCCTCCAAAAACCAAGTTCTATCATTTTTGGGGGGAAAAGTCTATTACCCATAAATTTGAAGTCTAATACCAACTAAAAGGGATTGGATATGAACAAGGTTAGAAATCTAAGGCTAATACTCATTTAAAAATGGGGCTCGTCGAGTCGGGACCAATTTGTCAGAAAATCCAAGGCTAACACCCCCTCCAAAAACCAAGTTCTATCATTTTTGGGGGGAAAAGTCTATTACCCATAAATTTGAAGTCTAATACCAACTAAAAGGGTATTGGATATGAACAAGGTTAGAAATCTAAGGCTAATACTCATTTAAAATGGGGCTCGTCGAAGTCGGGGACCAATTTGTCAGAAAATCCAAGGCTAACACCCCCTCCAAAAAACCAAGTTCTATCATTTTGGGGGGAAAAGTCTATTACCCATAAATTTGAAGTCTAATACCAACTAAAAGGGATTGGATATGAACAAGGTTAGAAATCTAAAGGCTAATACTCATTTAAAATGGGGCTCGTCGAGTCGGGACCAATTTGTCCAGAAAATCCAAGGCTAACACCCCCTCCAAAAACCAAGTTCTATCATTTTTGGGGGGAAAAAGTCTATTACCCATAAATTTGAAGTCTAATACCAACTAAAAGGGATTGGATATGAACAAGGTTAGAAATCTAAGGCTAATACTCATTTAAAATGGGGCTCGTCGAGTCGGGACCAATTTGTCCAGAAAATCCAAGGCTAACACCCCCTCCAAAAAACCAAGTTCTATCATTTTGGGGGGAAAAAGTCTATTACCCATAAATTTGAAGTCTAATACCAACTAAAAGGGTATTGGATATGAACAAGGTTAGAAATCTAAGGCTAATACTCATTTAAAATGGGGGCTCGTGAAGTCGGGACCAATTTGTCAGAAAATCCAAGGCTAACACCCCCTCCAAAAAACCAAGTTCTATCATTTTGGGGGGAAAAAGTCTATTACCCATAAATTTGAAGTCTAATACCAACTAAAAGGGATTGGATATGAACAAGGTTAGAAATCTAAAGGCTAATACTCATTTAAAATGGGGCTCGTGAAGTCGGGACCAATTTGTCCAGAAAATCCAAGGCTAACACCCCCTCCAAAAAACCAAGTTCAATCATTTTTGGGGGGGAAAAGTCTATTACCCATAAATTTGAAGTCTAATACCAACTAAAAGGGATTGGATATGAACAAGGTTAGAAATCTAAGGCTAATACTCATTTAAAATGGGGCTCGTCGAAGTCGAGGACCAATTTGTCAGAAAATCCAAGGCTAACACCCCCTCCAAAAACCAAGTTCTATCATTTTGGGGGGAAAAGTCTATTACCCATAAATTTGAAGTCTAATACCAACTAAAAGGGATTGGATATGAACAAGGTTAGAAATCTAAGGCTAATACTCATTTAAAATGGGGCTCGTCGAGTCGAGGACCAATTTGTCCGAAAATCCAAGGCTAACACCCCCCTCCAAAAAACCAAGTTCTATCATTTTGGGGGGGAAAAGTCTATTACCCATAAATTTGAAGTCTAATACCAACTAAAAGGGTATTGGATATGAACAAGGTTAGAAATCTAAGGCTAATACTCATTTAAAAATGGGGCTCGTGAAGTCGGGACCAATTTGTCCAGAAAATCCAAGGCTAACACCCCCTCCAAAAAACCAAGTTCTATCATTTTGGGGGGAAAAAGTCTATTACCCATAAATTTGAAGTCTAATACCAACTAAAAGGGATTGGATATGAACAAGGTTAGAAATCTAAAGGCTAATACTCATTTAAAATGGGGCTCGTCGAGTCGGGACCAATTTGTCCAGAAAATCCAAGGCTAACACCCCCTCCAAAAAACCAAGTTCTATCATTTTGGGGGGGAAAAGTCTATTACCCATAAATTTGAAGTCTAATACCAACTAAAAGGGTATTGGATATGAACAAGGTTAGAAATCTAAGGCTAATACTCATTTAAAATGGGGCTCGTGAAGTCGGGACCAATTTGTCAGAAAATCCAAGGCTAACACCCCCTCCAAAAACCAAGTTCTATCATTTTTGGGGGGAAAAAGTCTATTACCCATAAATTTGAAGTCTAATACCAACTAAAAGGGTATTGGATATGAACAAGGTTAGAAATCTAAGGCTAATACTCATTTAAAATGGGGCTCGTCGAGTCGGGACCAATTTGTCCCAGAAAATCCAAGGCTAACACCCCCTCCAAAAACCAAGTTCTATCATTTTGGGGGGGAAAAAGTCTATTACCCATAAATTTGAAGTCTAATACCAACTAAAAGGGATTGGATATGAACAAGGTTAGAAATCTAAGGCTAATACTCATTTAAAATGGGGCTCGTCGAGTCGGGACCAATTTGTCAGAAAATCCAAGGCTAACACCCCCCTCCAAAAAACCAAGTTCTATCATTTTTGGGGGGAAAAAGTCTATTACCCATAAATTTGAAGTCTAATACCAACTAAAAGGGATTGGATATGAACAAGGTTAGAAATCTAAGGCTAATACTCATTTAAAATGGGGGCTCGTGAAGTCGGGACCAATTTGTCCAGAAAATCCAAGGCTAACACCCCCCTCCAAAAACCAAGTTCTATCATTTTTGGGGGGGAAAAAGTCTATTACCCATAAATTTGAAGTCTAATACCAACTAAAAGGGTATTGGATATGAACAAGGTTAGAAATCTAAGGCTAATACTCATTTAAAATGGGGCTCGTCGAAGTCGGGACCAATTTGTCAGAAAATCCAAGGCTAACACCCCCCTCCAAAAACCAAGTTCTATCATTTTTGGGGGGAAAAAGTCTATTACCCATAAATTTGAAGTCTAATACCAACTAAAAGGGATTGGATATGAACAAGGTTAGAAATCTAAGGCTAATACTCATTTAAAATGGGGCTCGTGAAGTCGGGACCAATTTGTCCAGAAAATCCAAGGCTAACACCCCCTCCAAAAAACCAAGTTCTATCATTTTTGGGGGGAAAAAGTCTATTACCCATAAATTTGAAGTCTAATACCAACTAAAAGGGATTGGATATGAACAAGGTTAGAAATCTAAGGCTAATACTCATTTAAAATGGGGCTCGTGAAGTCGGGACCAATTTGTCCAGAAAATCCAAGGCTAACACCCCCTCCAAAAAACCAAGTTCTATCATTTTTGGGGGAAAAAGTCTATTACCCATAAATTTGAAGTCTAATACCAACTAAAAAGGGATTGGATATGAACAAGGTTAGAAATCTAAGGCTAATACTCATTTAAAATGGGGCTCGTCGAGTCGGGACCAATTTGTCCAGAAAATCCAAGGCTAACACCCCCTCCAAAAAACCAAGTTCTATCATTTTTGGGGGGAAAAAGTCTATTACCCATAAATTTGAAGTCTAATACCAACTAAAAGGTATTGGATATGAACAAGGTTAGAAATCTAAGGCTAATACTCATTTAAAATGGGGCTCGTGAAGTCGGGACCAATTTGTCAGAAAATCCAAGGCTAACACCCCCTCCAAAAAACCAAGTTCTATCATTTTTGGGGGGAAAAGTCTATTACCCATAAATTTGAAGTCTAATACCAACTAAAAGGGTATTGGATATGAACAAGGTTAGAAATCTAAGGCTAATACTCATTTAAAATGGGGCTCGTGCGAGTCGAGGGACCAATTTGTCCCGAAAATCCAAGGCTAACACCCCCCTCCAAAAACCAAGTTCTATCATTTTTGGGGGGGAAAAGTCTATTACCCATAAATTTGAAGTCTAATACCAACTAAAAGGGATTGGATATGAACAAGGTTAGAAATCTAAGGCTAATACTCATTTAAAATGGGGCTCGTCGAGTCGGGACCAATTTGTCAGAAAATCCAAGGCTAACACCCCCTCCAAAAACCAAGTTCTATCATTTTTGGGGGAAAAAGTCTATTACCCATAAATTTGAAGTCTAATACCAACTAAAAGGGATTGGATATGAACAAGGTTAGAAATCTAAGGCTAATACTCATTTAAAATGGGGCTCGTCAAGTCGGGGACCAATTTGTCAGAAAATCCAAGGCTAACACCCCCTCCAAAAAACCAAGTTCTATCATTTTGGGGGGGAAAAAGTCTATTACCCATAAATTTGAAGTCTAATACCAACTAAAAGGGTATTGGATATGAACAAGGTTAGAAATCTAAGGCTAATACTCATTTAAAATGGGGCTCGTGAAGTCGGGACCAATTTGTCAGAAAATCCAAGGCTAACACCCCCTCCAAAAAACCAAGTTCTATCATTTTGGGGGAAAAAGTCTAATACCCATAAATTTGAAGTCTAATACCAACTAAAAGGGATTGGATATGAACAAGGTTAGAAATCTAAGGCTAATACTCATTTAAAATGGGGCTCGTGAAGTCGGGACCAATTTGTCAGAAAATCCAAGGCTAACACCCCCTCCAAAAACCAAGTTCTATCATTTTTGGGGGGAAAAAGTCTATTACCCATAAATTTGAAGTCTAATACCAACTAAAAGGGATTGGATATGAACAAGGTTAGAAATCTAAGGCTAATACTCATTTAAAATGGGGCTCGTGAAGTCGGGACCAATTTGTCAGAAAATCCAAGGCTAACACCCCCTCCAAAAAACCAAGTTCTATCATTTTTGGGGGGGAAAAAGTCTATTACCCATAAATTTGAAGTCTAATACCAACTAAAAGGGATTGGATATGAACAAGGTTAGAAATCTAAGGCTAATACTCATTTAAAAATGGGGCTCGTGAAGTCGGGGACCAATTTGTCAGAAAATCCAAGGCTAACACCCCCTCCAAAAACCAAGTTCTATCATTTTTGGGGGGAAAAAGTCTATTACCCATAAATTTGAAGTCTAATACCAACTAAAAGGGATTGGATATGAACAAGGTTAGAAATCTAAGGCTAATACTCATTTAAAATGGGGCTCGTCGAAGTCAGGGACCAATTTGTCAGAAAATCCAAGGCTAACACCCCCCTCCAAAAAACCAAGTTCTATCATTTTTGGGGGAAAAGTCTATTACCCATAAATTTGAAGTCTAATACCAACTAAAAGGGATTGGATATGAACAAGGTTAGAAATCTAAGGCTAATACTCATTTAAAATGGGGCTCGTCGAGTCGGGACCAATTTGTCAGAAAATCCAAGGCTAACACCCCCTCCAAAAACCAAGTTCTATCATTTTTGGGGGGAAAAAGTCTATTACCCATAAATTTGAAGTCTAATACCAACTAAAAGGGATTGGATATGAACAAGGTTAGAAATCTAAGGCTAATACTCATTTAAAATGGGGGCTCGTCGAGTCGGGACCAATTTGTCAGAAAATCCAAGGCTAACACCCCCCTCCAAAAAACCAAGTTCTATCATTTTTGGGGGGAAAAGTCTATTACCCATAAATTTGAAGTCTAATACCAACTAAAAGGGTATTGGATATGAACAAGGTTAGAAATCTAAGGCTAATACTCATTTAAAATGGGGCTCGTGAAGTCGGGACCAATTTGTCCAGAAAATCCAAGGCTAACACCCCCCTCCAAAAACCAAGTTCTATCATTTTTGGGGGGAAAAAGTCTATTACCCATAAATTTGAAGTCTAATACCAACTAAAAGGGATTGGATATGAACAAGGTTAGAAATCTAAAGGCTAATACTCATTTAAAATGGGGCTCGTCGAGTCGGGACCAATTTGTCCGAAAAATCCAAGGCTAACACCCCCTCCAAAAACCAAGTTCTATCATTTTGGGGGGAAAAGTCTATTACCCATAAATTTGAAGTCTAATACCAACTAAAAGGGTATTGGATATGAACAAGGTTAGAAATCTAAGGCTAATACTCATTTAAAATGGGGCTCGTGAAGTCGAGGACCAATTTGTCAGAAAATCCAAGGCTAACACCCCCTCCAAAAACCAAGTTCTATCATTTTTGGGGGGGAAAAGTCTATTACCCATAAATTTGAAGTCTAATACCAACTAAAAGGTATTGGATATGAACAAGGTTAGAAATCTAAGGATAATACTCATTTAAAATGGGGCTCGTCGAGTCAGGACCAATTTGTCAGAAAATCCAAGGCTAACACCCCCTCCAGAAACCAAGTTCTATCATTTTGGGGGGAAAAGTCTATTACCCATAAATTTGAAGTCTAATACCAACTAAAAGGGATTGGATATGAACAAGGTTAGAAATCTAAGGCTAATACTCATTTAAAAATGGGGCTCGTGAAGTCGGGACCAATTTGTCAGAAAATCCAAGGCTAACACCCCCCTCCAAAAACCAAGTTCTATCATTTTGGGGGGAAAAAGTCTATTACCCATAAATTTGAAGTCTAATACCAACTAAAAGGGATTGGATATGAACAAGGTTAGAAATCTAAGGCTAATACTCATTTAAAATGGGGCTCGTCGAAGTCGGGACCAATTTGTCAGAAAATCCAAGGCTAACACCCCCTCCAAAAACCAAGTTCAATCATTTTTGGGGGAAAAGTCTATTACCCATAAATTTGAAGTCTAATACCAACTAAAAGGGATTGGATATGAACAAGGTTAGAAATCTAAGGCTAATACTCATTTAAAAATGGGGCTCGTCGAGTCGGGACCAATTTGTCAGAAAATCCAAGGCTAACACCCCCTCCAAAAAACCAAGTTCTATCATTTTGGGGGAAAAAGTCTATTACCCATAAATTTGAAGTCTAATACCAACTAAAAGGGATTGGATATGAACAAGGTTAGAAATCTAAGGCTAATACTCATTTAAAATGGGGGCTCGTCGAGTCGGGACCAATTTGTCAGAAAATCCAAGGCTAACACCCCCTCCAAAAACCAAGTTCTATCATTTTTGGGGGGAAAAAGTCTATTACCCATAAATTTGAAGTCTAATACCAACTAAAAGGTATTGGATATGAACAAGGTTAGAAATCTAAGGCTAATACTCATTTAAAATGGGGCTCGTGAAGTCGGGACCAATTTGTCAGAAAATCCAAGGCTAACACCCCCTCCAAAAACCAAGTTCTATCATTTTTGGGGGGAAAAAGTCTATTACCCATAAATTTGAAGTCTAATACCAACTAAAAAGGGATTGGATATGAACAAGGTTAGAAATCTAAAGGCTAATACTCATTTAAAATGGGGCTCGTCGAGTCGGGACCAATTTGTCCAGAAAATCCAAGGCTAACACCCCCTCCAAAAACCAAGTTCTATCATTTTTGGGGGGGAAAAGTCTATTACCCATAAATTTGAAGTCTAATACCAACTAAAAGGGTATTGGATATGAACAAGGTTAGAAATCTAAGGCTAATACTCATTTAAAATGGGGCTCGTGAAGTCGAGGACCAATTTGTCCCAGAAAATCCAAGGCTAACACCCCCTCCAAAAACCAAGTTCTATCATTTTTGGGGGGGAAAAAGTCTATTACCCATAAATTTGAAGTCTAATACCAACTAAAAGGGATTGGATATGAACAAGGTTAGAAATCTAAGGCTAATACTCATTTAAAATGGGGCTCGTCGAGTCGGGGACCAATTTGTCAGAAAATCCAAGGCTAACACCCCCTCCAAAAACCAAGTTCTATCATTTTTGGGGGGGAAAAAGTCTATTACCCATAAATTTGAAGTCTAATACCAACTAAAAGGGTATTGGATATGAACAAGGTTAGAAATCTAAGGCTAATACTCATTTAAAATGGGGCTCGTGAAGTCGGGACCAATTTGTCAGAAAATCCAAGGCTAACACCCCCCTCCAAAAAACCAAGTTCTATCATTTTGGGGGGAAAAAGTCTATTACCCATAAATTTGAAGTCTAATACCAACTAAAAGGGATTGGATATGAACAAGGTTAGAAATCTAAGGCTAATACTCATTTAAAATGGGGCTCGTGAAGTCGGGACCAATTTGTCAGAAAATCCAAGGCTAACACCCCCTCCAAAAACCAAGTTCTATCATTTTGGGGGGGAAAAAGTCTATTACCCATAAATTTGAAGTCTAATACCAACTAAAAGGGATTGGATATGAACAAGGTTAGAAATCTAAGGCTAATACTCATTTAAAATGGGGCTCGTCGAAGTCGGGACCAATTTGTCCAGAAAATCCAAGGCTAACACCCCCTCCAAAAACCAAGTTCTATCATTTTGGGGGGGAAAAAGTCTATTACCCATAAATTTGAAGTCTAATACCAACTAAAAGGGTATTGGATATGAACAAGGTTAGAAATCTAAGGCTAATACTCATTTAAAATGGGGCTCGTGAAGTCGGGACCAATTTGTCCAGAAAATCCAAGGCTAACACCCCCTCCAAAAAACCAAGTTCTATCATTTTGGGGGGGAAAAGTCTATTACCCATAAATTTGAAGTCTAATACCAACTAAAAGGGTATTGGATATGAACAAGGTTAGAAATCTAAGGCTAATACTCATTTAAAATGGGGCTCGTGAAGTCGGGACCAATTTGTCAGAAAATCCAAGGCTAACACCCCCTCCAAAAAACCAAGTTCTATCATTTTGGGGGGGAAAAAGTCTATTACCCATAAATTTGAAGTCTAATACCAACTAAAAGGGATTGGATATGAACAAGGTTAGAAATCTAAGGCTAATACTCATTTAAAATGGGGCTCGTGAAGTCAGGGACCAATTTGTCAGAAAATCCAAGGCTAACACCCCCTCCAAAAACCAAGTTCTATCATTTTTGGGGGGGAAAAAGTCTATTACCCATAAATTTGAAGTCTAATACCAACTAAAAGGGATTGGATATGAACAAGGTTAGAAATCTAAGGCTAATACTCATTTAAAATGGGGCTCGTCGAGTCGGGACCAATTTGTCCAGAAAATCCAAGGCTAACACCCCCTCCAAAAAACCAAGTTCTATCATTTTGGGGGGGAAAAGTCTATTACCCATAAATTTGAAGTCTAATACCAACTAAAAGGGTATTGGATATGAACAAGGTTAGAAATCTAAGGCTAATACTCATTTAAAATGGGGCTCGTCGAGTCGGGACCAATTTGTCCGAAAATCCAAGGCTAACACCCCCTCCAAAAACCAAGTTCTATCATTTTTGGGGGGAAAAGTCTATTACCCATAAATTTGAAGTCTAATACCAACTAAAAGGGTATTGAATATGAACAAGGTTAGAAATCTAAGGCTAATACTCATTTAAAATGGGGCTCGTGAAGTCGGGACCAATTTGTCAGAAAATCCAAGGCTAACACCCCCTCCAAAAACCAAGTTCTATCATTTTGGGGGGGAAAAGTCTATTACCCATAAATTTGAAGTCTAATACCAACTAATAGGGATTGGATATGAACAAGGTTAGAAATCTAAGGCTAATACTCATTTAAAATGGGGCTCGTCGAGTCGGGACCAATTTTGTCACGAAAATCCAAGGCTAACACCCCCTCCAAAAAACCAAGTTCTATCATTTTTGGGGGGAAAAAAGTCTATTACCCATAAATTTGAAGTCTAATACCAACTAAAAGGGATTGGATATGAACAAGGTTAGAAATCTAAGGCTAATACTCATTTAAAATGGGGCTCGTGAAGTCGGGACCAATTTGTCAGAAAATCCAAGGCTAACACCCCCTCCAAAAAACCAAGTTCTATCATTTTGGGGGGGAAAAAGTCTATTACCCATAAATTTGAAGTCTAATACCAACTAATACGGGATTGGATATGAACAAGGTTAGAAATCTAAGGCTAATACTCATTTAAAATGGGGCTCGTCGAAGTCGGGACCAATTTGTCAGAAAATCCAAGGCTAACACCCCCTCCAAAAACCAAAGTTCAATCATTTTTGGGGGGAAAAGTCTATTACCCATAAATTTGAAGTCTAATACCAACTAAAAGGGATTGGATATGAACAAGGTTAGAAATCTAAGGCTAATACTCATTTAAAATGGGGCTCGTCGAGTCGGGACCAATTTGTCCAGAAAATCCAAGGCTAACACCCCCTCCAAAAACCAAGTTCTATCATTTTGGGGGGAAAAAGTCTATTACCCATAAATTTGAAGTCTAATACCAACTAAAAGGGATTGGATATGAACAAGGTTAGAAATCTAAGGCTAATACTCATTTAAAATGGGGCTCGTGAAGTCAGGGCCAATTTGTCTGAAAATCCAAGGCTAACACCCCCTCCAAAAACCAAGTTCTATCATTTTGGGGGGAAAAGTCTATTACCCATAAATTTGAAGTCTAATACCAACTAAAAGGGATTGGATATGAACAAGGTTAGAAATCTAAGGCTAATACTCATTTAAAATGGGGCTCGTCGAGTCGAGGACCAATTTGTCAGAAAATCCAAGGCTAACACCCCCTTCCAAAAAACCAAGTTCTATCATTTTGGGGGAAAAGTCTATTACCCATAAATTTGAAGTCTAATACCAACTAAAAGGGTATTGGATATGAACAAGGTTAGAAATCTAAGGCTAATACTCATTTAAAATGGGGCTCGTGAAGTCGGGACCAATTTGTCAGAAAATCCAAGGCTAACACCCCCTCCAAAAAACCAAGTTCTATCATTTTTGGGGGAAAAAGTCTATTACCCATAAATTTGAAGTCTAATACCAACTAAAAAGGGATTGGATATGAACAAGGTTAGAAATCTAAAGGCTAATACTCATTTAAAAATGGGGCTCGTCGAGTCGGGACCAATTTGTCCAGAAAATCCAAGGCTAACACCCCCTCCAAAAAACCAAGTTCTATCATTTTTGGGGGGAAAAAGTCTATTACCCATAAATTTGAAGTCTAATACCAACTAAAAGGGATTGGATATGAACAAGGTTAGAAATCTAAGGCTAATACTCATTTAAAAATGGGGCTCGTCGAAGTCGGGACCAATTTGTCACGAAAATCCAAGGCTAACACCCCCTCCAAAAAACCAAGTTCTATCATTTTGGGGGGGAAAAGTCTATTACCCATAAATTTGAAGTCTAATACCAACTAAAAGGTATTGGATATGAACAAGGTTAGAAATCTAAGGCTAATACTCAATTTAAAATGGGGCTCGTGAAGTCGGGACCAATTTGTCAGAAAATCCAAGGCTAACACCCCCTCCAAAAACCAAGTTCTATCATTTTGGGGGAAAAAGTCTATTACCCATAAATTTGAAGTCTAATACCAACAAAAAGGGATTGGATATGAACAAGGTTAGAAATCTAAAGTCTAATACTCATTTAAAATGGGGCTCGTGAAGTCGGGACCAATTTGTCCAGAAAATCCAAGGCTAACACCCCCTCCAAAAACCAAGTTCAATCATTTTTTGGGGGGAAAAGTCTATTACCCATAAATTTGAAGTCTAATACCAACTAAAAGGGATTGGATATGAACAAGGTTAGAAATCTAAAGCTAATACTCATTTAAAATGGGGCTCGTCGAGTCGGGACCAATTTGTCAGAAAATCCAAGGCTAACACCCCCTCCAAAAACCAAGTTCTATCATTTTGGGGGGAAAAAGTCTATTACCCATAAATTTGAAGTCTAATACCAACTAAAAGGGATTGGATATGAACAAGGTTAGAAATCTAAGGCTAATACTCATTTAAAATGGGGCTCGTCGAAGTCGGGACCAATTTGTCCGAAAATCCAAGGCTAACACCCCCTCCAAAAACCAAGTTCTATCATTTTGGGGGAAAAAGTCTATTACCCATAAATTTGAAGTCTAATACCAACTAAAAGGGTATTGGATATGAACAAGGTTAGAAATCTAAGGCTAATACTCATTTAAAATGGGGCTCGTCGAAGTCGGGACCAATTTGTCCGAAAATCCAAGGCTAACACCCCCCTCCAAAAACCAAGTTCTATCATTTTGGGGGGAAAAAGTCTATTTACCCATAAATTTGAAGTCTAATACCAACAAAAAAAAGGGATTGGATATGAACAAGGTTAGAAATCTAAATCTAATACTCATTTAAAAATGGGGGCTCGTCGAGTCGGGACCAATTTGTCAGAAAATCCAAGGCTAACACCCCCTCCAAAAACCAAGTTCTATCATTTTTGGGGGGAAAAGTCTATTACCCATAAATTTGAAGTCTAATACCAACTAAAAGGTATTGGATATGAACAAGGTTAGAAATCTAAGGCTAATACTCATTTAAAATGGGGCTCGTGAAGTCGGGGACCAATTTGTCAGAAAATCCAAGGCTAACACCCCCTCCAAAAACCAAGTTCTATCATTTTGGGGGGAAAAGTCTATTACCCATAAATTTGAAGTCTAATACCAACTAAAATGGTATTGGATATGAACAATGTTATAAATCTAAGGCTAATACTCATTTAAAAATGGGGCTCGTGAAGTCGGGACCAATTTGTCAGAAAATCCAAGGCTAACACCCCCTCCAAAAACCAAGTTCTATCATTTTGGGGGGAAAAAGTCTATTACCCATAAATTTGAAGTCTAATACCAACTAAAAAGGGATTGGATATGAACAAGGTTAGAAATCTAAAGGCTAATACTCATTTAAAAATGGGGCTCGTCGAGTCGAGGACCAATTTGTCAGAAAATCCAAGGCTAGCACCCCCTCCAAAAAACCAAGTTCAATCATTTTTGGGGGGAAAAAGTCAATTACCCTATAAATTTGAAGTCTAATACCAACTAAAAGGGATTGGATATGAACAAGGTTAGAAATCTAAGGCTAATACTCATTTAAAAATGGGGCTCGTCGAGTCGGGACCAATTTGTCACGAAAATCCAAGGCTAACACCCCCTCCAAAAACCAAGTTCTATCATTTTTGGGGGGAAAAGTCTATTACCCATAAATTTGAAGTCTAATACCAACTAAAAGGGATTGGATATGAACAAGGTTAGAAATCTAAGGCTAATACTCATTTAAAATGGGGCTCGTCGAGTCGGGACCAATTTGTCACGAAAATCCAAGGCTAACACCCCCTCCAAAAACCAAGTTCTATCATTTTTGGGGGGAAAAGTCTATTACCCATAAATTTGAAGTCTAATACCAACTAAAAGGGTATTGGATATGAACAAGGTTAGAAATCTAAGGCTAATACTCATTTAAAATGGGGCTCGTGAAGTCAGGACCAATTTGTCAGAAAATCCAAGGCTAACACCCCCTCCAAAAACCAAGTTCTATCATTTTGGGGGGGAAAAAGTCTATTATGCATAAATTTGAAGTCTAATACCAACTAAAAAGGGATTGGATATGAACAAGGTTAGAAATCTAAGGCTAATACTCATTTAAAATGGGGCTCGTGAAGTCGGGACCAATTTGTCCAGAAAATCCAAGGCTAACACCCCCTCCAAAAAACCAAGTTCTATCATTTTTGGGGGGAAAAAAGTCTATTACCCATAAATTTGAAGTCTAATACCAACTAAAAGGGAATTGGATATGAACAAGGTTAGAAATCTAAGGCTAATACTCATTTAAAATGGGGCTCGTCGAGTCGGGACCAATTTGTCAGAAAATCCAAGGCTAACACCCCCTCCAAAAACAAAGTTCAATCATTTTTGGGGGGGGAAAAAGTCTATTACCCATAAATTTGAAGTCTAATACCAACTAAAAGGGATTGGATATGAACAAGGTTAGAAATCTAAGGCTAATACTCATTTAAAATGGGGCTCGTCGAGTCAGGACCAATTTGTCCGAAAATCCAAGGCTAACACCCCCTCCAAAAACCAAGTTCTATCATTTTGGGGGAAAAGTCTATTACCCATAAATTTGAAGTCTAATACCAACTAAAAGGGATTGGATATGAACAAGGTTAGAAATCTAAGGCTAATACTCATTTAAAATGGGGGCTCGTCGAGTCGGGACCAATTTGTCACGAAAATCCAAGGCTAACACCCCCTCCAAAAAACCAAGTTCTATCATTTTGGGGGGGAAATGTCTATTACCCATAAATTTGAAGTCTAATACCAACTAAAAGGGATTGGATATGAACAAGGTTAGAAATCTAAGGCTAATACTCATTTAAAAATGGGGCTCGTCGAGTCGGGACCAATTTGTCCGAAAATCCAAGGCTAACACCCCCCTCCAAAAAACCAAGTTCTATCATTTTTGGGGGGAAAAAGTCTATTACCCATAAATTTGAAGTCTAATACCAACTAAAAGGGTATTGGATATGAACAAGGTTAGAAATCTAAGGCTAATACTCATTTAAAATGGGGCTCGTGAAGTCGGGACCAATTTGTCAGAAAATCCAAGGCTAACACCCCCCTCCAAAAACCAAGTTCTATCATTTTGGGGGAAAAAGTCTATTTACCCATAAATTTGAAGTCTAATACCAACTAAAAGGGATTGGATATGAACAAGGTTAGAAATCTAAAGGCTAATACTCATTTAAAATGGGGCTCGTCGAGTCGGGACCAATTTGTCCGAAAAATCCAAGGCTAACACCCCCCTCCAAAAACCAAGTTCTATCATTTTTGGGGGGAAAAGTCTAATACCCATAAATTTGAAGTCTAATACCAACTAAAAGGGATTGGATATGAACAAGGTTAGAAATCTAAGGCTAATACTCATTTAAAATGGGGCTCGTGAAGTCGGGACCAATTTGTCAGAAAATCCAAGGCTAACACCCCCTCCAAAAACCAAGTTCTATCATTTTGGGGGAAAAAGTCTATTACCCATAAATTTGAAAGTATAATACCAACTAATACGGATTGCATATGAACAAGGTTAGAAATCTAAGGCTAATACTCATTTAAAAATGGGGCTCGTCGAGTCGGGACCAATTTGTCAGAAAATCCAAGGCTAACACCCCCTCCAAAAACCAAGTTCAATCATTTTTGGGGGGAAAAGTCTATTACCCATAAATTTGAAGTCTAATACCAACTAAAAGGGATTGGATATGAACAAGGTTAGAAATCTAAGGCTAATACTCATTTAAAATGGGGCTCGTCGAGTCGGGGACCAATTTGTCAGAAAATCCAAGGCTAACACCCCCTCCAAAAACCAAGTTCTATCATTTTGGGGGGCAAAAGTCTATTACCCATAAATTTGAAGTCTAATACCAACTAAAAGGGATTGGATATGAACAAGGTTAGAAATCTAAGGCTAATACTCATTTAAAATGGGGCTCGTGAAGTCATGACCAATTTGTCAGAAAATCCAAGGCTAACACCCCCTCCAAAAAACCAAGTTCTATCATTTTTGGGGGGGAAAAAGTCTATTACCCAATAAATTTGAAGTATAATACCAACTAAAAGGGATTGCATATGAACAAGGTTAGAAATCTAAGGCTAATACTCATTTAAAATGGGGCTCGTCGAGTTAGGGACCAATTTGTCAGAAAATCCAAGGCTAACACCCCCTCCAAAAACAAAAGTTCAATCATTTTTGGGGGAAAAGTCAATTACCTATAAATTTGAAATCTAATACCAACTAAAAGGGATTGGATATGAACAAGGTTAGAAATCTAAGGCTAATACTCATTTAAAATGGGGCTCGTCGAGTCAGGAGCAATTTGTCCGAAAATCCAAGGCTAACACCCCCTCCAAAAAACCAAGTTCTATCATTTTGGGGGGGAAAAAGTCTATTACCCATAAATTTGAAGTCTAATACCAACTAAAAGGGATTGGATATGAACAAGGTTAGAAATCTAAGGCTAATACTCATTTAAAATGGGGCTCGTCGAGTCGGGACCAATTTGTCACGAAAATCCAAGGCTAACACCCCCTCCAAAAACCAAGTTCTATCATTTTGGGGGAAAAAGTCTATTACCCATAAATTTGAAGTCTAATACCAACTAAAAGGGATTGGATATGAACAAGGTTAGAAATCTAAGGCTAATACTCATTTAAAAATGGGGCTCGTCGAGTCGGGACCAATTTGTCACGAAAATCCAAGGCTAACACCCCCTCCAAAAAACCAAGTTCTATCATTTTGGGGGGGAAAAAGTCTATTACCCATAAATTTGAAGTCTAATACCAACTAAAAAGGGATTGGATATGAACAAGGTTAGAAATCTAAGGCTAATACTCATTTAAAAATGGGGCTCGTCGAAGTCAGGACCAATTTGTCAGAAAATCCAAGGCTAACACCCCCTCCAAAAAACCAAGTTCTATCATTTTGGGGGGAAAAAGTCTATTACCCAATAAATTTGAAGTAT